>QNUK01001549.1:40000-44538 GCA_013621035.1 Clarias magur
ACACACACACACACACACACACACAGACCCGAAGCACGGTGTTTCCCCAACTTCTCATTCATGCGAGTGGGTAAATGAATGAAGGCACGTCTGCACTTACATCATATAAACACTGCTTAGTTAATGATGCCGCGACGCCTCGGCTCTGACTGGTCCCTTTAAAATGAATAAATACAAATCTGCCACTTTTATTCATATTTAATGGCTCTTTAATGAACAGAAATAGAAATTTAATCCAGGAAATTTGGGTTGTCTGCTTTATTAAAGACCCGGGCCTTTGGGAAAGTGAGAAAATGATGGAATTTAATATTTCATCATGCTGTATTGTAGCAGCAGTTTGTGCCGAGTGTGTGTGTAAGTGTGTGTTTTTCAATCTTTCCAAAAGCTGTAGAGAGGTTTTTTTTTTTTTTTTTTCAATGTTTCAGTGATCTCAAGGGGATCATGGGACATACCGAGTCTAATATTTGGCAGCGTTCTCAGTTAATAAAATGTGAGGAGAAAAAGAAACCTTGAAAAGACTCTCTCCTGGAGAACAGGTGGCGAGTCGGGCGAAAGGAAAGTCATTTATCCAGACCGAGTCAAACATCAGAACCAGACACGTCCATCAAGGTGCTGACTGAAGCCAGGTTTCCACCTTATTGCTCACCAAATCATTCTACAACTCTCTGGTTCTGGGTTGAGACCTGAGAGCAACGTGCATTACGTGACCAGGTGACTAGTGACTGATTTTGCATCGTCACAAACAAAGAAGGTGAACATCAACATTGCTGAGAGGCAGATGAACAAACCTAGAGTGTGAGCACTGCTATTACTGTACTGTACTGTTAGACCTCCAAAACTGAAAAAAGAAGGCTTTGTCACATATATAGCATTCTGAGATTAAAGTCAGAACTGTGAGATTAAAGTCACTTCTGAGGGGGGAAAAAAAGGCAGAAGAGAATTGTGGGATTAAAAATTAGCCTTCTGCGATTAAGGTCAGGACTCAGATTAAAGTCAGAATTCTAAGGGAAAAAAGTCAGAACTGAGATTAGAGTCAGTCCGCTGAGAAAAGTTCAGAATTCTGAGGGGAAAAAATTCTCTGTGGGTAAAGTCAGGACTCTGAGAGGGGGGTGGGGGTCAGGACTCTGAGAGGGGGGTGGGGGTCAGGACTCTGAGAAAGGGGGGGGGGTGGGGTCAGGACTCTGAGAGGGGGTGGGGGGTCAGGACTTGAAAGGGGGTGGGGTCAGGACTCTGAGAGGGTGGGGGGGTCAGGGAGAATCTGAGGAGGGGGGAGTCAGGAGTCTATCTGAGAGGGGGAGGAGTCTGAGGGGGAGTCAGGACTCTGAGGGAAGGGGTGGGGGTCAGGACTCTGAGAGGGGGGGGGTGGGGGGTGGGACTCTGAGAGGGGGTGGGAGTAAGGACTCTGAGAGGGGGGGGGGTGGGGGTCAGGACTCTGAGAGGGGGGGGTGGGGGTCAGGACTCTGAGGGAGGGGGTGGGGTGGACTGGGGGGGGGGTGGAGTCAGGACTCTGAGAGGGGGGGTGGGTGGTGGGGGTCAGGACTCTGACGGGGAATTAAAAAGTCAGGGGGGAGTCTGGACTTAAAGTCAGAATTCTAAGGAAAAAAGTCAGAACTGAGATTAGAGTCAGTCCTCTGAGAAAAGTTCAGAATTCTGAGGGGAAAAAATTCTCTGTGGGTAAAGTCAGGACTCTGAGAGGGGGGTGGGGGTCAGGACTCTGAGAGGGGGGTGGGGGTCAGGACTCTGAGAAGGGGGGGGGGGTGGGGTCAGGACTCTGAGAGGGGTGGTCAGGACTCTGAGGGGGGAGGGGGGGGTGGGGGTCAGGACTCTCTGAGAGGGGGGGGAGTCAGGGAATCTGAGGGGAGGGGGAGTCAGGACTCTGAGAGGGGGGGGGGAGTCAGGAATCTGAGAGGGGGGGAGTCGGGACTCTGAGAGGGGGGTGGGGTCAGGACTCTGACAGGGGAGGGGTGGTGGGGACTCTGAGAGGGGGAAACAAGTCAGGACTCTGAGAGGAGGTGGGGAGTCAGGACTCTGAGAGAGAGGTGGGGTCAGGACTCTCTGAGAGGGGGTGGGGTGGGACTCTGAGAGGGGGGGTGGGGGGTGGGGGTCAGGACTCTGACGGGGAATTAAAAAGTCAGGGGGGAGTCTGGACTTTGAGATAAAAGTCAGAATTCTAAGGAAAAAAGTCAGAACTGAGATTAGAGTCAGTCCTTTGAGAAAAGTTCAGAATTCTGAGGGGAAAAAATTCTCTGTGGGTAAAGTCAGGACTCAGAGGGGGGGGGGTGGGTCAGGACTCTGACGGGGGATTAAAAAGTCAGAGGGGGGGAGTCAGGACTTTGAGATTAAAGTCAGAATTTCGGAGGAAAAAAAGTCAGAGGAATATTTTTATGGTGGTCCTAATCCTCTTTTGTATGTGAGGAAGCTGAGGTCAAAGTGCAGGATCACCCATGATACAGCGTCCCAGAAGCAATGAGGGTTAGGACTCTTTGCAGAAGGGCATCTCGGTGGAGCTCAGACTTGAACTGCTGACTTTCTGATGAAAAGCCTTAACCCGCTGTGCTACCACGACCCCTAAGGACGCCAGGCATGGTGACAGAATGGGGAGACGTGATCCTCAAGGGACCGCTATGGACACACAACTACTGGACAGAAAGAAAAAAAAAAAAATTACATTTAATGCCTCACACTGAATTTGAAGCTTTCTGTAAACATTGGCTTGTTTCAGATCTTGCCGAGCGTAGAAATATTTTGTTGAAAGAAATGATCGGCGTGTATCTCCTACAACACGAGTAACAGTGTTTATGGCGCTCCAAGTCCTTAGACAATCCTCACACTCATCCATGAAAGACATGCGAGATGCACCTCACAGTATAGTCACACCACTTCCTCTACATCTCCATAATCACAAGGTGCCTCCAATTATTGCTTAATGTAGCACGGCGTTCGGGCGCACATCATCCTGACCGGCGGCCGCCTCCAGCCCTGAGTAGCATACGAGCTCACGGTCACCCTCATTAGACAGCTGCTCGATTCGTGGACAATAAAACCACGTCTCTGGAAAGTGGGCCGTGATCCTGACTCCTGCTGCAGAATGTCTCTTTGTAAGTTTGTTAGTGTGTGTGTCTGTGTGTGTGTGTGTAAGTGTGTGTGTGTGTGTGTGTGTGTGTGTGTGTGTGTGTGTGTGTGTGTGTATGTGTGTGTGTAAGTGTGTGTGTGTGTGTGTACTTAAGTGTGTGTGTGTGTGTATGAGTGTGTGTGTGTGTGTGTGTGTGTGTGTGTGTGTATGTATGTATGTATGTATGTGTGTGTGTGTGTGTGTGTGTGTGTGTGTGTTTGGAGTGCTGATTAATGTAGAGGAGGTTATGTAAATGATTAAATCCTAGATAACTTCATTTTGGCGTCTACAGTCATAAAAGCTTCAGTGTTTAATAGAAAAGAGATTGGTTTAAAATTAAACAAGTGTATTACTGCACACTGTGGATATATTGCACATGAGGGAGGGATGTGTGTGAGAGAGAGAGAGAGAGAGAGAGAGAGAGAGAGAGGATAGAGTGCGGTCGGGGGTTTAGAAGGAACGGGTTTGTCTGGTATCGTACACTCAGTGTATGAATGTTCAATACGATTTCCACAAAGACTTAAATGATTAAATTTTTCTTTCCATAGCTATTGTATTTCTGGAGAAAATACTGTATGTACTAATAACAGTCAATACACACTTAATGAAGCTCCTTGTGAGTCTCAGTTCGGCATCTCTGCGTTCTTTTGATGATGCGTTTTTCAATATCCTTCTATTCTCAATATACTGTGTACAAGAAGACAAAATGTTTCCAAGTCACAATAGCTGAATCTCATTTCCTAGCACTGCATTTTCTGTAATGTGGTTAGCTCTTTATTTTAACTTTAGCGGAGAAACTCCTATACTTCAAAAAAAAAAACACACACACAGCATCATCCTTCTCATTCGCTTCCACCATCGCTGATACCTTTTCTCCCCTCATCTGGGCGACTCTGGTGTCTTTTGTAGGAGGTCAGCCATGCAGGGATGCATTAGGCAAAAACCAATTTCACACAGAGCCAATTTCATAAATATTGAAAGCGAGCCTACCTTCAGCTCTGCTTGAGTAGCTTTAGAGCGATACACAAAGCCATCAACAAGAGGCCTGAGCTTCAGCGCTCCTCTCCACTGACGCATTTTATTAAGCTTCACTTGACAGATTAAGGAAGCCCATGCCAAGGCTACGAGGCTAACTGACTGCTCGACCTACAGCACGACGTGTTCAATCCTACTGTATACTACACCACTCGACCCTGATTGGCCAGAAGGGTGTTTGTTAAATACTGTAGTAAAATAACCATCACTTTGGTTTATATTAATGCACGCAGTTTTAATACATGACATTTCCTATCGGAACAAATTAACAAGTTCTGTTTCTGTTTCTTATCATTGCCAGCAGGAACCTGTATGTCCTTAGAAAACTCTGAGAGTGGGGGGGGGAGGAGTCATGACTCAGAGAGTGGTGGGGAGGAGTCATGACTCAGAG
>QNUK01000155.1:0-177500 GCA_013621035.1 Clarias magur
AAGTTCATCCGAGTCACCAGCCTCAGAAATCGCAGGTTAACAGCAGCTCAGATCAGAGAGCAGGTCAATGCCACACAGAGTTCTAGCAGCAGACACATCTCTAGAACAACTGTTAAGAGGAGACTGTGTGAATCAGGCCTTCATGGTAGAATATCTGCTAGGAAACCACTGCTAAGGACAGGCAACAAGCAGAAGAGACGCGTTTGGACTAAAGAACACAATAAAGAAAACTCGCTGAATGAGAAGGTGTGTCCAAACTTTTGGTCTGAACGCATATATATTCAGGCTTTTTTTAAGCATGGTGTATTAAATGACAAGAAAAATATGTACACAGGCAGAGCAGCAGAACCTAAATGTACTGTGGCTTCTGTAAGTTACATGCTACAATTACTTGCCATCAGCCAAACCGCATTGCACACTGGGTCATGGGGTTGGTAGCTGGCCAGGGCAATTGAATGCACTTCTGCAAAGTGAGACACGAGATCTTTTATTGAACGGATAGGGAAAAAATTATATGTTTAAACTATCCAGAATGCGCAAGTGTTTCTGCTGTGGTTTCTTTTTATCTTTACAAAGACTGAATGATTGAGGAGAAATAAAATCTGCCAACTTTATTTGCAGTTCTATATTGCTATGCAGTGCAAATATACTGTAATTTACTGTATGTCACTGATTATACATTAATAGAATGAAGGCTTTTGTATTTGAGTACATTGATTATTTAAGCAACAGACTGGAATGACAAGATGGAAACACCTGGTCAGATGAATGATCTTGATTTGTTGTGGCACCTTGGCTACAGTGTGTATTCTAGCAAGCTGTAACCACAGCAATAAAAAGAAAAGACAAAAAAAAAGGGAAAACTGTGTGTTGAGAGATTAGCTATGGCAATGAATAGGGTTCTGCACTAGTGACTGGGAACCTACAGTAAATCCCTGCATTGCCAGAGAGATACTTTTAATCAAAGACCTTTTGAGCAAGGACCTTTAAAACATTTAAACTCTATGCATAGATCAGTATAATGTTGGTTCAATTCCCAGCCGGGTTCGATTCCCGCCTCCTGTGCTTGGTGGGTTTCCTCTGGTTACTCCAGTTTCCTCCCACAGTTCAAAAATATGCAGATTGGGCTAATTGGCATTCCCAAATTGGCCGTAGTGTGTGAAAAGGTGTGCATGTGTGTGCCCTGCGATGGCTTGGCACCCCGTCCATGGTGCACCTCTGTCTCCTGGGATAGGCTCCAGGCCCCCCACGACATTATATACAGGAAAAAAGGTATAGATGGTGAGCGAGCCAGACAGACAGACAGACAGACAGCCAGACAAACAGCCAGCCAGCCAGCCAGACGAACACACAGCACGACAGATGAACAGACAAAACAGACAGGACGAACAGACAGAACGACAGACGAACAGACAAAACAGACAGAACAGACGAACAGACAGGACGAACAGACTGAACAGACAGAACGACAGACAGAACACACAGACGAACAGACAGAACAGACAGACAGACAGACGAACAGACAGACGAACAGACAGAACAGATACGATCTTTGAGAGTTCAACTGTGGGACCAGTCGAGCAGTGCTGTAGGATTGCAGGGAACATGGTGTGGTGTGTTCAACAATATTCCATCATCATGTAATCAGAGTAATGTCTGTAATGAAAAAGTAACCTCACCACAATGTTTTAAAAAACGAAGATTTCTTGTATGCTAATGGTATTGTTTCTCCAAAAGCACATTCACAACAGCCAATGTCTTCAACCATGGCCTGGTTAACTGTCAACTCTATAAACATAACATGATATAGGTTAAAGTAAGAATGAGTATGAAATACAGCATAATGTAGAAACTAAGTAGCTTACAAGTTTTTGTTTACATTTACGCATTTGCCAGAATGACTTACAAAATTGCTTCGAAGTTTTTGAGGTGGGGGAGATTTAGCTGAATGTCCAGATGACAAATTTACATGCAGACGACACCCTTATTCAGAGCAAATAGCATTGTTTTTTTTTTCATTACACATATGAGCAGTTGAGGGATACTTGGCAACTTGGTGCTCATGGGGTTTGAACATGGGAACCTGGGACCTTCCGGACTGTAGTTCAATGCCTTAACCACTGAGCTACTGAACCCCTGACAGTCTGGTGATGCATGTCATACACATGGTCAACCAATGTGGCCCTGATCTCGTCTGCCCCTCTTCCTCCTCATACTCTCACATGCTTTACCTCTAGCACTTGCTTCATCGTTGCCTACCACTGTATTCCAAAAAATTTAATTTGCAACCTTTTTAGTGCTAATGCTATGATGAGTTCACAATGAAGTGAACAATTGAGCAATAGTGTTCACACCTGTAAGGAGCTAGTTTAAAAAAAAAACAACCTTGTGATTGGCACTAGGTTCCAAATAAACATAAAATTAAAATTTTGCATGTTGTGTCTGATATAGAAAACGACAGTATGTGTAACGGTTTTCAAAAAAAAAAAAAACGTACATTTTCAAAGTTGCAAACTGAAATTGAATGAGAAACTTGGCTTAGGTACATAATTTTGTTGCAGTGACTGCATTTCAGATCCTAATTTTAGCGTGTAAGCGATTAATGAATAACACTTAGTATGTGTTCATGCTGCGGAAATGTGTCTGTTCGCCGCTCGTTAGTTTGCTAATCAGTTCAGGTCAGAGGGTAGAGTTTAAAATTAGTCAAGGCAACTGTACTGAAACGTAACCTTTTACTAGTATTCAGTAGTGTAAAATGATGGATATATTGTACATGCTCAATTTCCAATAGCTATTATCACTGGATCACACTTTAAACGCTCAAAAATTACACCATTGTACTGCATCAGTCCTGTCCTCTATAGTGCTACAATAATGTACTATACGCTCTCATTAACCTGAGATGTTACTGGGTATAGTGCAGTGGTGAGCCTCAGACTAAACTTAGCTCTTGGCTGCAGGCTAGCCACAAACCACAGCTGGCATTACTTAATCAAAAGCTGAAATGAAAAAAAAAAAAAAGTCTAATCCTCCATGCACGTGCATCCGAAGAGTTAGCTTCAAATCAGAATAATGAATGCTTTATTCATCAAATGTCCAGCATGCATAACCTGCGAACCTGTCCTACAACAAATAATAATAAGCACAGGGTTATGTCTTTATGCCACAGAACTCGTTTCCATGTGGAAGCAATTTCTGGCTTATGTTTAAACCCGTAATTGCCGCATCTTCCTTCAAGACGCTGCCTGTGTAAAACCCAAAAGTAATTGGTACTAAACCAAAGCAAAGTGATACTTAGTCATTTTCACCAACATTCTGGTGAATGCCTTCTTTTATTCTTCTTCTTCAAAGTTTGGTCTCCTGCTATTTTTAGCGGTGTAACGACCCAAAACGGCAGAAGCCCACAACTCTATTTCACTGGAATGATAGGATTTGAAACCACAGCTCTGGAGCTCTGGCGTTCTGGACCATTACCAGAAATCCTTCGATGTTATTTTGTGTAGATGTTTTTCTGTATTATATTTCTTCCAGTTATTTCAATACTGGTGCGGTTCTTTTGACTATTCAGACCTTGATATGACGACGCCATTCCAGAGGTGGAAGAGTGTCCATAAGTCACTTTGTACACAATGAGACATCCAGCAAAATTGTTCCAAAGATCTGGGAATGACCGGTATATATACAGTACACCGGCCAGTACAGTAATAGAACTGTATTCGTTTGACCATGTTTTGGTCAATCTGAAATTTATGTTCACCAAACATCGTCCATCTGATGTTCGCACCATGACACACCCATCACTCTGTACTAGGGTAAATCTGCGTTCATTATGGGGGGGGCGTCAAACATCAAAAAATCTTTGGGTGTCTGGAACCAAAGTTATCCTGATTTTTACAATGCGTACATTTTAGCCACAACCGGTAAATGGGAATTACGTTGCAAAAATGTTGAACTCACAAAATGCGCACATTGTTTATTAATTTTTTTTTTTTTGTCACACACACAACTAGAAACAAATATTAAAAAGGGGATCATGCACTATATTGCCAAAAGACAACCCTTTTAAGCAGCTATAACAGCTGCAACTCTTCTGGGAAGGCTTTCCACAGGATTTAGGAGTGTGTTACGGGATTTTCAACAGTTGACTGTGGAATATTTAGTAGCGAGAAAATTTCTGGATGTTTTGCACGGGCGGCATCCTGTCACGGCACCACGCTGGAATTCACTGAGCTCTTTCTTTCATAAATGTCTGTAGAAGCGGTCTGCATTCCTAGGCGCTTGATTTTATACAAGTGATTGGAACACCTGAATTCAATGATTTGGATGGGTGTTTGAATACTTTTGGCTATATATTGTAAGTATCCAAGTGATTTCTTTACCTTTTTTTGCTCAGGCATGCTCATATAGTTGGGTGAAATGAAATGTATTTCATCATATTGAGTAGATTGTGCTGACCAATGGACTGTACTGTATATTGCACAATCCTGAAACCTGAATGTATCCATTAAAACATATCAATGCAAAAATGCCTAAAATGCGTTGGTTGCTAAGGGTTAATGAAGAAAACTTGCATGCATTTATTTCATGCACGCTATGGCCCCTGCTGATTCATCACTTAATATCATTTTCTTCCATTCATCCACACTCTGTTTGCTTCTCTTTAGCCTCCTGTAACCTTGTTTTTGTCTGTTTAGGTGTTAGTGCTGGCTTTTCTGAATACAAATCACATTCTATTCCGCTGATTTTTATTTATTTTATTTTTTTTACACTTCTGCCACAAACATTGATATTTCCTTCAATTTGTTTTTCGTTTCTTTTTTGATGTGCATTTTCTTTGTGGCGTGCATATTGATTTGAGCTTTTGTCATGCTCTGTGTTGGTTTTCCTTCTTGAAGGAGTTTTATAATTCATTCCACTGTATTAAATAAAAGCTCTCTTGTTGGGGCCATGTTTCAGTTGCCAAAGCTTGTTATGGCTGAATCACTTGTTTTTAACTGCAAATTTTTAGCAATTTTAGATAAATGGTTATTTTATTAATGTTAAATGCTTCCATATTCTTTCTCTACTTATTATGAACAAATATGCCATAAATAAACAATATTTAAATTGGTCAATTAGAGGTATGCTTCACAAAATCTGAATGTTCAGCTTTTAAAGAATTTTGCATAGCTAACCCTGTCAATTACACTATATGAAACACTTGTACTTTACATACACATATACAGGATAGGTACCATAACCAGCCATAATATTAATACCGAGTATCAATTATATACCGGTAAACTGCTGACAGGATCATAGGCATTCAAGGCTCATTTAAGCCTGTGGAAAGCAAAGGTTATCCTTTCTGATCCAATCCCACGGAAAAAGCCAATGCAGCACACCTGGTCAGAAGACGTCAATGCTGGCCAAAATAGAAAGGCACCAGAACAACCAGTACACCAGAGGCTGCTGCACATGTGGCCCAGCAGGCAAGGAGCCCAAGGCTGCCGACTCAGCCTCCAAACTCGCCAGGTCCCAATCCAATCAAACACTCATGGGACGCATCAGACAAACAAGTCTGATCCATAGAGGTCCAAACCAACAACCAACCGCACCCAAAGGAACTGCTGCTAATGTCCTGGTGCCAGACACCACAGCACAAATGGATCCTGCAAAATACTGGCCATAATGTTTTGCATTATATATGTTATAGCTGGTTTGTTCCAAGGACACAAAGCAAGGTTAAGTGAACAACAGTGTGTTTGCACTGATAACCTCACGAGTTCTAAAAGGCTTGCCCAATTTGCAAAGATTGCAAATCGTAAGCTTAACACAAAACATACAATATACTTTATATTTGTTCACACAAGGGCATTTCATGCACCCATTGTGTGTTCAGAGAGCTATAAATTCAAGTCAGAGACTTCAGTTCGGGGGTCTGTACAGAGCAAACAAGCACTGGCACACCCCATGCAATGATTCAGTCTGTCAGAGAGAGAGATGAGGAGCTGATTACTGTTATCAGACAGGCACAGGATTTCTCGACCTAACCCAAATAATCTGCAGCTTTTGCAGCCTTCGAGACACAAGTATTTAAAATCCTTTCATGCCTTTCAATGCACAGAACACACACACACACAGCATGCTTTTTAGATACCCTGTTATTGGTGTTATTGGGGTAAATGTGTATTTCATGTTCTCAGTATCAATAGTATAACCACGGAAAGAACCAGGATGCCTGGGGATTTATACAGCAAGCGGTATTGATTGTTATTCAGCTTGGATTACTCTCTGCTGGGTTTTACGTATTCTCCCAGTCATCATGTTTTTTTTTCCTTCTGTGTTACATACCCACCTAAACACTAAAACACACAGGTACAAATTGCCCTTAAGTTGGAATGAACATTTTTTCCCGATGCATGTAATTTTTTCAGCAGAATAAATGACACCTATTACAGTATACACCAAAATACACAGTACTAAAAGGAAAAGACACAACGATATAACCTTGCTGTAATCTGTGAGTTTATTTGTCCTGAAAGAAGAGAATATATGCTCATATTTCTATTCCTGTTTTTCTCATACTGTGTATACGGTATATGTATATTCTCCTGTGCATTTGTCCTAGTGGGAAGCTCTTTGAATGAACCCTGGCTGACAATTTTGCATTTAAGAAGATAATATATTACTGCATATACACACGTGGAGAAAATTGTTGGTACCCTTCGGTAAATGAAAGAAAAACTCACAATGGTCACAGAAATAACTTTAATCTGACAAAAGTAATAATTTAAAAAAATTCTATGAATGTTAACCAATGAAAGTCAGACATTGCTTTTCAACCATGCTTCAAGGGAATTATATAAAAACATAAACTCATGGAACAGGCCTGGACAAAAATGATGGTACCCCTAGAAAATACTGAAAATAATGTGACCAAAGGGACATGTTAATTCAAGGTGTGTCCACTAATTAGCATCACAGGTGTCTACAATCTTGTACTCAGTCAGTGGGCCTATATATAGGGCTCCAGGTAGTCACTGTGTTGTTTGGTGACATGGTATGGACCAGAGGAAGCGAAGGAAAGAGTTGTCTCAGGAGATTCGAAAGAAAATTATAGACAAGCATGTTAAAGGTAAAGGCTATAAGACCATTTCCAAGCAGCTAGATGTTCCTGTGACTACAGTTGCACATATTATTCAGAAATTTAAGATCCATGGGACTGTAGACAACCTCCCTGGACGTGGACGCACGAGGAAAATTCATGACAAATCAAAGAGACGGATAATCCCAATGGTAATAAAAGAGCCCAGAAAGACTTCTAAAGAGATCCAAGGTGAACTTCATGCTCAAGGAGCATCAGTGTCAGATCGCAGGTCATGGGTCTTGCAACAGGACAATGAGCCAAAACACACAGCTAAAAACACCCAAGAATGGCTAAGAGGAAAACATTGGACTATTCTAAAGTGGCCTTCTATGAGCCCTGACCTCAATCCTATTGAGCATCTTTGGAAGGAGCTGAAACATGTTGTCTGGAAAAGGCACCCTTCAAACCGGAAACAACTGGAGCAGCTTGCTCATGAGGAGTGGGCCAAAATACCTGCAGAGAGGTGCAGAAGTCTCATTGACAGTTACAGGAATCGTTTGATTGCAGTGATTGCCTCAAAAGGTTGTGCAACAAACTATTAAGTTAGGGGTACCATCATTTTTGTCCAGGCCTGTTCCATGAGTTCATTATTTTTTATAATTCCGTTGAAGCATGGTTGAAAAGCAATGTCTGACTTTCATTGGTTAACATTCATAGAATTCTTATTTATTATTACTTTTGTCAGATTAAAGTTATTTCTGTGACCATTGTGAGTTTTTCTTTCATTGACCGAAGGGTACCAACAATTTTGTCCACGTGTGTATTATACATGACAGGGATTCACTCTCTCACTCACTCACTCATCATCATTACGGCTTAATCCTGTATTCAGGAACACGGGCGGCCTGGAGCCTATCCCAGGAGACTTGGCACAAGGCAGGATACACCCTGGACAGGGTGCCTACCCATCGCAGGGTACACAGACATACATACACACACTCACACACTCATTCACACACTACGGACCATTTTGGAACGCCAATTAGCCTAACCTACATGTCTTTGGAATGTGGGAGGAAACCTACCAAGCACGGGGAGAACATCCAAACTCCATGCACACAGAGACGGAAATCGAGCCTGGCCGGGGATCGAACCCGGACCCTGGAGGCGCAAGGCGACAGTGCTGACAGGGATTCGATCTCAACATAAAGTGAGATCGCTGTTACCGCCCTGAAGTCGATTCGTTTCCTACGACTCTCCTAAACGGACTCTATAAGACTTTCCTATGGTGGAAGGCCAAGTAACTGTTACAATGAGCTGACATTGGTGTCTCCTTCCATAAATGTTAAACAAACATCTCTTTACCTTATTTCATTTTTACAAAAACAACACTGTGAGTTGGTTAATTATTAGGTTTAGATTATATGGCGCACATGTGTGTGAATCAGTTCATGCCATATACAGTAAATGGTAACATTTACAGATAGGCACATTAATGTAATCCCACTTTTCCAATTACTGTATGGCCAATGCTGCCAGAGCACTGTGATGTCATCGAAAATGAACGGCACTAGTTCGTATTTCTTTTAGTGGTTTGCAAAAGCTTCATGAGTAGTTATTTTATATATATATAAATAATATTTAATATATAAATATTTTTTCATTCATTCGTTCATTCATTCATTTTCTGTACCACATTATCCTGCGCAGGGTCTCAGCAGACCTGGAGCCTATCCCAGGAGACTTTGGGCACCAGGCAATTTGGGAATAGCCTAATCTGCATGTTTTTGGACTGTGGGAGGAAACCGGAGTACCTGGAGAAAGCCCACCAAGCACAGGAAGAACATGCAAACTCCACGGTTTACAGTATGTATATGCAGTATATATAAGTACTGTATAATAAATAAGGAAAATGCCCTTGTATAGCAACGGACAGTTTTCTTATAAATGGTCATCATGATCTTCAAACAGTTGCCATCTGTTCCTCATTTTTACTTCTGTCCGATTGTATAAACAGGTTATCTACCTTCATTTTGTAAGACCGTGTTGCAGTGCATTTCCTCCATTTTAATGTCATGCTTAGTTCCTGGTTCATTCTATTGTTTGTTATGCTGTATGCGTGTGCCCTATTAAACCATAAGATTCTTTTTACATGAAGCAATGCAATGGCTAAATGCTTTCTCAAGTCATTTTTATAATAAAATAGTTTTACATTAGGATGCAATTTTTACAGGAGGATCTCTGAGCTTTTCAAAGACTGCATGTTGCAGAAATGTCTGGAAAGACTACACCAATTTTTACCTGCTATAAAAAGATCTGTAGAAATAGCCTGCAGGTAATATATATCCTGTCATCATTGTAAAGATCATATTATATCTTGTGTGGGGGAAAAACTTCCTCAATACGCTAACTCTAGGTCGGATTCTGTTTAAACTACATCAACTCTGGCTTTTAGTGCTTTGAGTTCCTAGCACTGGTAAACCCTACTGTACATGCAGACTTAGAGAATTTAATTTGTCAGTGATTAAGTGCACCTTGCACGGCTAAAAACAACTTTAAAACAGAGGCCAAATCTTTACATTAAAATATATTTTTATTTGCATAGCGTGTAGCAGTGGTCTTTGTCTCGAAGCAGCTTTACAGAATAAAAAAAAAAAAAAAATAGGGAAATGTGTTTGAAATGTGTGAGAAGATATGCATGAATCAAAATGATCAGATTGTTCGACAACTGAGGTTGCAATAGGAACAAACCTTGAGGGTAACCAGACCAACGGGGAACCCATCCTCATTTGCGTGAATTATGATGGTCGGATGACAGAAACAGAATATCTTCAACAGGTCTTGTGGGCCCAGGATTTGTTCTCAGTATCCAGTATTAACATGCGTTTCCCAGTGCATGTCCAAAACCCTCTATAAACCTTGCTTTTAACTGTGAGATAATCAAATAACCCTCATACATACAGTAGACATACCCCCAGACATACAATCTAGATCAGGGGTGTCAAACTGGATCCAGAAAGGGCCATGTGTGTGCAAGCTTTCATTCCAACCAAGCAGAAGCCACGGATGTTTAATTAGGCATTCTTGGCTTTCAACAGACTATCAGGTGTGGCTTCTGCTTGGCTGGAATGAAAGCCTGGATCCAGTCGGCGCTCCGTTTTTTAGACGAAAAAGAGAGAACAGAGTCTCTTAAATTATCACCACATAATGAAATCCATACACATAAATGTACACTGATGATGCTATTGTGACATTCTTTTTATATTGAGTATCCAATTCGACATCATCAACAATATTGATGATACTGAGACATTATCATGATGATACTGTACAAGGTCCTCTTATTGATTTAATGACACAAGCACTTAAGCCTCTTAAAGTCGAACGAGGTGGGGACGATCCACAGGTACCTGGGCTTGATCTTGAAAGCTAGACCAGATTAGAACCTCAATACAAGTAAACATAACAACTCCGTCATATCTGTACTTCAATATGGTGGTGTTCGCGGGAAAGCGGATTAACCCAAGGAATCAAGAAAAAAATTTTTTAAGGCCGTCTTTGTAAGGCTCGCCGTTAGAAACACTAACTTTCATCCCATGCATGATACTTTTGGTTAAAGAGAGAAGCAGTTTCAAGAAACAAACTGATACGCTGAGTATACTGTGCTCAGGAGTCATGTGATGTTTTTCTTGTCTATGGTAACGAGGAATGTAATTAATCATGTTATTATCAGAACAGCACTGAGTCTCAGGGTACTGATCGCTCCGTCAGGCTTCCAGTGATATTCTGCTCACGTGACCAGTGTTATGTTAACTCTCACGCTGATTCACTGCTTAGATTTGCCCTTTTTTTTCACAATCGCATGTACTCTTTTTATCTGTTTTCTTCCTTCCATATCGCCTGTCTCATATACAGGGTGAGCCAAATGTCGGGATTCACAGGCGTTTCAGTTTATAAGAAATGTGATAGTTTTCTTTTAATTTAAGACCCAAGATATCTTCAAGACAAACAACAGAAATATGAATAAAAATCTTTCTGATGGAAGCCAGATATACATGTATGTACATGTACTGTAGTTATATCAGGTTTTACATCACTTGCTAGTTATTTATTTATTATTATTTTTTTTTAATGCCTCCAAACTTTTGGGTCATCCAATATGTGAGGTGGTCTGGGAAAACCTTTCGAAATGTTACTACAATCAGTTCTGGAAAACGGATAAAATCATATAAATGTTGGTCTTGCATATTATAAGCATATTATAAGGGTACGTGTTGTAGATGGCATGTACTGTAGGTTATTTGAATCTAAAATATGTGAAATACCATACTGTATGTGTGCTTTTTGCTATTGTGCACCAGTTTCATCAGTTGGCCATTATCCCTATCACCCAAACACAAGAGCAGCCATATCTCATCAATAACAAGACAGAACAACAACAATCAGTGGGAAATGAGACTGCACAGTGTTAGGAAGTTTGGCTCACACATTGAAGCACCCAGTAGCTTGTTAAAAGTGTTGGATGCAGCATGTGTTAGCTAGGCCTTTAGGGGCACAAGCAGCTATAGTTAGCTGTCTAACAGGAGCCAGGGGAAGAGATATTCCAGGTAATCGTTTGACTCCTGGAGGTAAGTCAGGGTCATTTTGAAAAGGTGTGTTCATTTCCATAAAGAAATTCACTGTCTGGTGGCAAACCTTTGCTTGAGAGTTTACTTACAGCGTGATTCAAATGCAAAAAGTCTGCAAGCACTGATGTGTTGACAACTGTCTGTTGACTTGAACTTGGAGTGATTAGCAGAGATAAACACTACAGCGTTTTATTTCATTCATCACTCTCACTCACTCATCATCATCACCGCTTAATCCTGTATTCAGGGTCACGGGGAGCCTGGAGGATACACCAATTAGCCTAACCAATTAGGGAACGCCAATTAGCCTAACCTACATGTCTTTGGACAGTGGGAGGAAACCGGAGTACCCGGAGGAAACCCACCAAGCACGGGGAGAACATGCAAACTCCATGCACACAGAGACGGGAATCGAACCTGGCCGAGGATCGAACCCGGACCCTGGAGGTGCAAGGCGACAGCGCTCACCACTACACCACCGTGCCGCCTATTTCATTCATCAGTTCAGAAAAAGAATATTTTATCAAAATGAAATAATGTCTAGTAAATTAGACTTTCAAATGCTTCATTTTTAAAGACATATCACTCCCTCACACATTTCACTCCATCTACTATGTCTTTACTGCTGCTAGATCAGCATCGTCATTGTTAATCCTGTATTATTATTTATTTATTTATTTATTTATTTATTTATATACAGTATAAATTTAACTAGGAGCCAAAATTTTGTACTAGATCCAGAATGCATAAAAAAAAAATACTACCACAAGTCATTAAATGTCACGGACTAACCGGAGATGAAGCAGAAGACTTAGCAGTTAGCCCTGTAGCGTGGATGGTAAACCCAAACGCGGAAGTAGCGCGAGTAGGCAGGATAACCACGCAAGTTATTCTTAGAACTCTCCCGAAGCGAGAGCAAGAGTTTACACAAATAAACCAGCGTTCTAAATACACACACCCAATCAGAAGCGATAACCCAAGAAAGTGAGTACTCACGTTTGGACGAGCGAGGCGTCGGCGATAGCATGGGCATAACTCAATGACTGAGCAATGTGAGTCGTCATCTTGTTTCCTTTTATGCTTCCTGAAACCCGACCGTATTACTTCCGGGTCTAATTGCGATGCGTCAGCATGAGTGTGCATGACAGTACCCCCGTCCGGAACCCGACTCTTTCGGCGGTCTGGGGTGGAGAGATACCAACGACGGTAGTCGGATGAGTTGAGTCCTGAGCAATTCAGGCGAATCCCAAGATCTCCCCTCGGGACGTAACTTCCCAATCCTAGTACAGGCCTCACCCGAAGGGGCGTAAAGTCAGAGATCAGCCGAAAACAGTGCCTGGCCGGGACCACCCTCAATCATACGGAGGGAGAAGGCAGGGGCAGGTAGGTGGAACCATAGGTGTAGCAGTGGCTGAAAGGTTTGGCTTTAGGAGGTGTGGAGTACGAGATGAATCCCGGAGAGGCGCCCTTGATAGCTGAAACATTGGTGACAGGGTTATCCCGGAGGATTTGATGCGGTAGTCTAGTCTGGGTGACAGTTTCCTTGACTCAGTCTGCAGGTGTAGGTTTTTTGTTGAGAGCCATACCTTATCACCTACTTGGTACATTCGTCCCGGTGGGTGTCGACGGCGATGTTGCAGGGTGTAGCGGCGATTGGCCTTTTGAATGGCGTGGTTTGCTTGTCTCCCAAGCCGTCGACACCGGCGAACCAACTGTTGGGCCGACGGCACTTCCACCTCCGGTTCCTGATGATCGAACATCGGAGGTTGGAAGCCGTAGCATACCTCAAATGGGCTTAGGTTGGTGGCAGAAGATAGGTGGAGGTTGTGTGACAGCTCAGCCCAAATGAGGTAGCGGGCCCAGGAGCACTGGCGATCAGCAATAAAGCATCTCAGGTAGCGCTCCAGTTGTTGGTTGGTTCGCTCCGTCTGACCGTTAGTCTGTGGGTGGTAACCGGAGGACAGACTGCAGGTGGAATTGATCAGACGGCAGAAGGCCTTCCAGAACCGGGACGTGAACTGGGGCCCCCTGTCCGAGACGATGTCCTTTGGGAACCCATGCAGGCGGACTACGTGCTCTAATATCAGCTCAGCGGTCCTTTTAGCTGACGGGAGTCCGGAGAGGGCCACCAGGTGAACAGCCTTGGAGAACCGGTCGACGATGGTGAGGATGGTGTCCTTTCCTTCCGAAACCGGCAGGCCCGTGATGAAGTCAACGGCAATGTGTGTCCAGGGTCGGCGGGGAACCGGGAGGGGTTGAAGTTCCCCGGGTGATGGTCTGTTGCTGTCTTTGGACCTGGCACACACTGGGCACGCCTGGACGAACTCATCTACGTCCTTCTTCATACTGGGCCACCAGAAAGCACGTTGTACAAACAGTAGGGTCCGCCGTCTCCCGGGGTGTCCTGAAAGGGGGGAGGAGTGTCCCCACTGAAGCACTTCGGCCCTGATGGCGTTGGGGACGTAGAGTCGGCCAGGCGGCACACCTGCTGGTGCGGTCTCCGTAGCTTGTGCCTGGCGGACCCTCGTCTCCAGGTCCCACCTGAGCGGTGCGAGGATCTTGGTGGCTGGTAGTACAGGCGCGGGGTCCGCCCGGGGGACGTCTTCCTCGTGTTGTCGGGAGAGGGCGTCGGCTTTGGTGTTCTTGGACCCCGGGCGGTATGACAGGTGGAAATTGTAATTTTCAAAGAATAGTGCCCATCGCGCCTGTCTGGGGTTCAACTGTTTTAACGTGCGGATTGTAATGAGGGTTTGGTGGTCGGTCCAGACGATGAACGGCTCTCTGGCGCCCTGGAGCCAGTGTCGCCATTCCTCCAAGGCCCACTTTATGGCCAGCAGCTCGCGGTCCCCTACTCCGTATCGCTGCTGATTGGCGTCAAATTTCTTGGAGAAAAAACTGCAAGGATGCAGTTTTTGGTCTGGACCTCGCTGGGAGAGAACAGCCCCGGCGCCCACATCCGAAGCGTCCACCTCCACAACGAATGGTTTATCAGCATCCGGGTGAAGGAGGATGGGAGCAGTGTTGAAGCGGCGACAGAGCTCATGGAAGGCGGAGACAGCAGTTGGGGTGAGATTGAAAGGGTGAGATGATGGGCGGGTCAGAGCGGTTAGTGGCGCTGCAACGGTACTGTAGTCCCGGATAAAGCGGCGATAAAAATTGGCAAACCCGAGAAATCTCTGGAGTTGTTTTAGAGTCTTGGGTAGGGGCCAATGACTCACAACTTCCAATTTCTGCGGGTCCATGGCCACACCCTGGAGCGAGATGACAAAACCCAGGAACGTGGTGGAGCGCTCGTGGAAAGCGCACTTCTCCAACTTACAGTACAGCTGGTGGGCGAGCAATCTCTTTAGAACCGCTCTGACATGCTAGATGTGCTCGTTGAGTGTTCGGGAGTAGATGAGGATGTCGTCCAGGTAGACGAACACCCAACGGCCTAACATGTCTCTGAGAACGTCATTTATGAACTGTTGGAAAGCGGCAGGTGCGTTGCAGAGACCCAACGGGATGACCAGGCTTTCGTAATGTCCTGTGGGGGGGATGAAGGCCGTCTTCCACTCATCGCCCTCTCTGATGCGCACCAAGTTGTAGGCGCTCCGGAGGTCCAACTTAGTGAAGATGGTGGCACCAGAGAGGGCGTCCAGGGCAGAGTTGGTAAGAGGCAATGGATGTCGGTTTTTTATGGTAATATTGTTTAGCCCTCGATAATCGACACAGGGACGTAGACTACCATCGCGTTTCTTCACGAAAAAGAACCCCGCAGCGGCAGGTGAGGAGGAGGGCCGCATGGTACCATGGCGAAGTCCGCTGGAAACATACTCCTCCATCGCCTGCGTCTCGGTGTTGGACAATGAATAGAGATGGCCGCGGGGTGGTGTCGCACCTGGCTGAAGATCGATCGCCAGGTCGTATGAGCGATGAGGTGGTAGATGAGTCGCACGTCTCTTACAAAAGAATTCAGCCAGGTCCCGGTAGTCTAGCGGGATTTTATCTGTGTCGACATCGGGGGCCTCGGACTCCCTAGAGCACGTCCCAGCCTCGGCCCGTAGGCAAAGCTCAGTGCAGGTCTGCCCCCATTGGAGGATCCGGCTTTGGGTCCAGGATATGAGCGGGTCGTGCTGCAGCAGCCAAGGGTGTCCGAGGATGATAGGTGGTGAGGAGATAGTGGTGGTGTAAAACTGGATCTGTTCTTGATGTTGGTTAATGATGAGGGTGATAGGTTGGGTTTGAGAGGATATGGGGCTGGAGGAGAGAGGCCGACCATCGACTGATGTAATGGTTACAGGCTGGGATAACGCCTCAATCTTTATCCCCAATTTTTTGCATAGGAAGAGTCAATGAAGTTACTTGCTGCCCCGGAGTCGACGAACGCGGTACTTCCGACCCGTTTGTGGCCAAACTGGAGATATACTTTAACCGTGAGACGGGAATCATTGGTCGTGGTGGTGGAGAGGGACATGGGACCCGGTGAGTTCCTCCCATTTCTCACCGGGGCTGCGCGTTTCCCGGCCGCCGAGGACAGATGGCCCGATGATGTGCTGAAGAACCACAGTACGCGCAGAGCCCCTCTCTGAATCGGCGTTCCCGTTCTGCAGCGGTCAAGGAGGCGCGCCCTAATTGCATGGGTTCCCCGACTCCTGTGTCAACCACGGCGGGAGGTGGAGTACCGACGGTCCTGGTGGATGCTGCAGTGAATGGGGCGTGAACTTCTGGAACTGGTGAGCGGGAGAGGAAGGGCGTGGTGTGTGGTAGTGCAGTCATGGTGGGTGGCAGGGTTCGAGGAGCTGGCTTGGGGCGAACGAGCAGCCGTTGGTCGATCCGGAGGGCGAGCTGAATTAAACCCTCCAAGGTAGCTGGAAGCTCTCGTCCGGCGAGCTCGTCTTTTATCCGCGCAGCCAGTCCCTCGTAGTAGGCCGTCCGGAGTGCGGAGTCTCCCCAGTCGGTCTGTACGGCGAGAGTACGAAACTCCGCGGTGTAACGGCTCACGGACGACCCTCCCTGCTTTAGATGATATAACTTGGAGTCGGTCTCCCCCTCAGCAGCTGGATGTTCAAAAGTGAGCTTGAGCTGGCGGGTGAACTCGGTGTAGGAGTAGGCGACATCTGAATCCGAACGAAGAACCGCCGTGGCCCACTCAGCTGCCTGCCCGGATAGCAACGAGACGAGAAGAGCAATGCGCAGTCGGTCTGTGGAGTATCTGGTGGAATTAAACTCAAACACAAGATCCAACGCAGTTAGAAAAACACTGCACTTCCCATCCGTGCCATTCCATTTATCCGGTAAAGATAAGAAAACATCAGAAGGTGGAGAGGGAGTTGGCGGCGCAGCAGCCGCTGCGATGGGCGTGGCCACAGCCGGCTGAGCGGCCGCCCCGCGGAGGACCGCATTCTCCTGTCGCAGCTCCGCCACCTCGCGGCGCAAGGCCGCGACGCCCTGGAGCTCCGTGCGGAGCGATGCAACCTCACCACGGAGCTGATCGATCAGCTTAGCATGCCGGCCAACCACATCGCAGAGGTGAGCAAACTCCGCTGGGTTTACTGCCGGTGGCTCAGTCATTCTGTCACGGACTAACCGGAGATGAAGCAGAAGACTTAGCAGTTAGCCCGGTAGCGTGGATGGTAAACCCAAACGCGGAAGTAGCGCGAGTAGGCAGGATAACCACGCAAGTTATTCTTAGAACTCTCCCGAAGCGAGAGCAAGAGTTTACACAAATAAACCCGCGTTCTAAGTACACACACCCAATCAGAAGCGATAACCCAAGAAAGTGAGTACTCACGTTTGGACGAGCGAGGCGACGGCGAAAGCACGGGCATAACTCAATGACTGAGCGATGTGATGCGTCATCTTGTTTCCTTTTATGCTTCCTGAAACCCGACCGTATTACTTCCGGGTCCTAGTGCCGGTCGTGTTATGAGTGTGCATGACACTGAGTAGTCATGTAGGCATGAAGTCATCATTTCTTCACAAAGGCTTTCAAAGGATCAGATAGTCTGTCAGATGTTCATACATGTGAAGAACACGGCAGAGATCTAATCAAGGCTGGCCAGTGGAACAGGAAGCCGATCAGTCACGAGCAGGTGCAACTTCCTGGCGCTGTATGATGTGTGTGAATGGATTTGTGCAAAGGGGGATGGCGTCACTCTGGAAAGCAGATGGTGGATGTTGTTGTTGTGGCTCTTGATTTCAGGGCCCAGCTGAGGCAGGATGCAGGAGGAGGAGGAGTATGGGAAACATAGTAGAAGAAGAGGAAGGATGTGGCCTGGACCTTTTAATGGACAAGAGGATGGAGTGGACTCCTTACACACACACACACACACACACACTTGGGTCATTGTCTAAGAGAACTCACCAGCATGGAACGAGTATGAGATCATCACAGGACTGTCAAAAGCAGGACCTGAATACAAATTAGAGGGTTTCTTTTTTAAATTGTTATTATACTTAGCTGGTCAATGATCGGACATCATAATAATGTTCAAAACACCATTTTTCTGACGGTCAGTCACCGTTCTGCCAAACAAGGCAAAAGAAAAACAACACCAGGTGGTACAGTATAAAAAGCAGCAACATGGGGAGTTTCATTTGCTCCGACTGCACAACTATAAGTGGTTTTGTTGTCAGGAATTGAAATGTGAAACATGAATCTTGTAAAAATGGTTCGAGGACGATGATATAAACACCAACCTCACCGCCGACCCTGACCTTAACCTTCACAACCTTTTAAACCACTCAGGTTGTGCAATTTGTTATGGATTTGGAAGCCTGAGACAGTGTTTAGGAATGAATAAAAGAGGGTATATTATAAGGAAATACGGCCACGTGTTTGTTTAAACTGGCCTTTTCACCTTAAATGCTTGGGGTGGCCTTCTATAAGCTTCACACATTCGTTTTTTTACTTTTGTCCATTCCTCCTGATAGAACTGGTGGAACAAATTTTCAATGGGATTCAGGTCAGGGCTTTGCGATGGCCGCTCCAACACCTCTACTTTGTTGTCTTTAAGCCATTTCGTCACAGCTTTCGAGGTTCTGCTTAGATCACCGCCCTGCTGGAAAACCCAGTTGTGAGCAAGTTTGAACTTTCTGACTGATGTCCTAAGGCGAGGTGTTGCTTCAGTGTTTTTTAGTTCATTCAGCTTCCTCTCTTTTTCACGCAAATCACCTTGATAACATAATGTTACCAACCCCATGCTTCACAGCTGGGGTGGTATTTTTGAATTAAAAGCCTTGGTTTTAATTGGTTCAAAAATATTGGTACCCTACCCTATGAAACAGCTTTTTGGATGATGACTATGTAGAACTCTCTGAAAGCATGGTACCTGAACATTGGCAGTTCCCTGACTCTTGTCTTAGGGTTCAGTTGGATCAAAGTTTGTTCATCACTGGTCCCAAGATTTTTTTTTACAGTTGCATATAGTTGTTGGTACAAACGCTCAATGTAACATCCTCACTAGTTTAGACATTGCTCCTAAGTTGGAGGCGTCCCAGTTTTTCAAGCCGATGATTGGATTTCCCATAGCATCAATAGCATTGGATTTTAAATATTCAAAGGTGCACTCTTGGTCAACTCCTATTTATGGCAGTCAGCTTCTAAAAGTCATCACATGAATTGCTGGAATCTTCCAAAATTGTTTAAAGGGACAGTCAATTATGACCCAATGAAAGTCTAATAAAGGGAATAAACTTACACTATGTATGAAGTAAGCCTTCAAATTGCATCATTGATGACTTATAACACTTTCATCAATAGATTATGCTTTTAAGCTCAAACTGCTTATTTGTTGCTATTACATGCATAGATTGAGTGACATTTTTGAATTTGTGGAAAAAAAAAAGTCAATAAATAAATTCAGACAAATAAGACTTCCCAATCATTATAATAAAGATAATGGTGCGCTATAAACGTATTAGTGTCTATGGTAGCTGACACTCTGTATAACGGCTGAGGTGCATTATTGGAATATTTAGTTCATGCCACACACTCTTTCAGCACTTAGTCATTATTTTGTCATTTGTGTGTGTGTGTGTGTCACTTAATAAAAATGAAGCAATGCGAATATCTTGGCTGGTGTTAACAGGCTTTTAATGTTTTAATTGTAAAACAAGTGGCTTTGATACACACAAAGTCTATAATTACGAATCGTTCCATTCCCGAATTTGTTAACGTGCTCCACCGTTTATATGATGGTTTATTGATACACTGTCAGTTCATGCAATTGCATTCATGATAACTGTCTCTCTGTGGTGGTTTATGAATAGCAAGAACGCTAGGGTAACCCTTCTGAGGTTATGGTTAATGTATTTTCCCTGTTGTTGTTAACGAGAACATCCTGCAGCCATATGGTGGTGCGCTTCAAATGTAAGATGACACAGCAGTTTCCTGATTATTGACTGCCAACAGGAAACTGGGAGCGCAGCTAACAGTAAGTACCAGGCGCTGCTGCCTGACTGATGCACTGCTAATGGCCTCTGACAATTAGCCATTTCAGTGGAGTCTGACAGCACTGAATCAGTTTGAGTTTCAGCTCAGAGAAAAAGAAAGAAAAGCACACACACATACACATGCACATGCACGTATACACACTTGCTTTTGTTCTATAATAATAGTTCGACAAGGAGAAAGAGCTGTGTTCAAACAGATCCGCTTCATTCCTTCTATGAGGGATTATCACGGACACGGATTGTCCCACATCTCCATATAATAGAGAGCCTGTCTAACAAACTAACCTAAAGTTAGTTGGAGTTGCTTGAAATTGCAAAAATGCATGGATTATTGAGATTTTATTTGCACTGTCAGGTTCAAATTGTTTAAACTACGGCAACAAATTGAACCGAACAAAAGTTGAGCGGAAAATATTTCAACTGGGCAACCCAAACCAAATCCATAGCTTAAGACAAGATAATCACTCACACTCACTCATTCACTCATCGTCTATACCGCTTTATCTGGTGTTCAGGTTCTCGGCGGGTCTGGAGCCTATCAACTCTGGACCCGGTACCAATCCATGACAGGGCATACACACATATACTGTAAATACACACCTACTTGCACTCATCTACGGGCAATTTGGGAACGCCGAGTAGCCTAATCTGCATGTCTTCGAACTGTGGGAGGAAACCCGGAGTACCCAGAGGAAACCCACCAAGCACGGGGAGAACACGCAAAGTCCATGCACACAGACCCCGAGGCGGCAATCGAACCCGGAACCTGGAGGTGCAAGGCAACAGGGCTAACCACTAAACCAGCTGGCTGCATCGTTGGAAGAGTTAGCACAAGTGCTTGAGAGTGGTTAAGCATTTTTCCCCAGATTAGTTTTCATTTTGTTATTTCAAGCGCTCTGTGAGCTCTGTGTTGTGTGGGGTATTGTAATGTAAATGTTAATTAGTTGTGCTCAAACATGTTTCTTTATTTTTCAAAATGAATTTCTGATTTATACCCCAGAAAATCAACATTAAACTTTTGCAAAAAAATACAAAAATGTTATAATTCACTTTGAAAAAAAAAAAAAAAAAAAACCAATACTAAATGAATAAAATAAGGCCTTCTGACATAAACTGTAGAGTGTAGGCACAAAAGCAACAGTACTAAGCATTAATTTGTTTACAGTTAATTCAAAAGGGATGTTGGACTTGGACAGCACATAGCGGATAAATTATGATTTATGTATCTTTATAACATTACGATTCCTATCATAATACTTTTTCCATAGCCATTCATCATCTTGCTATTCTCTTTAGACTTGTGTAAAAGCATTTATTCTTCTGTTTTTTTTTATTTATTTTTTATTTTTTTGGTTATCCCAGTCTATACCTAGAAACCCTAGAAACAACTGTATCTAACCAATCTTATACATGCACATACTGTACCGATACCCATACCTAGAAACAACTGTACCTAGACCAACTGTACCTAACCAATCTTCTACACGTACATGTACAGATGTAATCATACACAGACGAATCTTACTTCCTGCCTTGTGGTAAGACTGCACGCATGCTGCTCTCAGTCCTTCACCATAGAGACCAATGGAGAGAGTAATATCCTTTTGTGTGTGTTAAAGGAGGGAGGAAGGGCTGATGACATTATGTGTACCTGGCTCACTTGCACAAACAATAACTCATGTGATGAGGCTGGGAGAGAGGGCGCACAAAGGTAAAGTGTGTCTCGCCTTTATCGGCGCCGCTTCTTCACCGTGACAAACATCACCGGCTGCAGCGAGGTGGTGGAGCGCCGCTGAATGCCATAGGAAATAAAAACCAGCTTCGGATGTTTGGCCCGCCTCTCAAATCACCGCTGTTGTGCAATGATTAATTCTGTCAAAGTCTTATCATGTAGAGAAAGAATAGCAGCATTTACATCAACTGGCTGACAGACTCCAGAAAACAAGTCGCTTGGTTTAGGTTATTACATCTGTTTTTAATCTTCTGTGATGTTTCGGGTTTTCTTTTCCCTTCACGTCCGATATAAATTTCCTTCCAACAAGCGCGAGTGTCTCACTCCACAAATCTAGCGAATCCATACCCCGTATGCTGTAAATCAATGAATTACTGCAAGAGTCATAGCCTTAGTGAGTGTTCGATAGTAAACAAATTCTTTTGACTCTCGCAGGCTTGTGACTTGACGTCAGAACAGCCGTGTTAACGTTAGCCAGAGTTCTTTGCCTGTGCCAAATGCGTTCTCAATCATGTAAACCTAGAGGCCTAAAGGAGAGGGAGATGAGGCAGCTCCTCTCCCTCACTCTCACTCTCTCTCTCTCTCTCTCTCTCTCTCTCCTTTGAAAGGAACACAACGTTAGGAAAAGTGATGGATGTTGTCAAAGGCTGTGACTGGGAGTTTATTTGAAGCAGAGTTTTACATAGTTCGCATTGCTTCTAAAGGCAGTGCAATCTGATTTTCCTCTGCATTCTTCCATAACTACAAAAAAAAAAAAGAAAAAGAAAAAACTGAGAATGTGTGAAGCTGGCATTTAGGCATCTATGTATGCCAACATGGACAGTCTGCAACTTCATGGTCTGGCCATAATAAAGAAAATTGATTGACCTGTTTTTTTTTGTTGTTTTTTTTGGTACTTATGACCTTAATTTATGACAATTGACAGGAAAGCAATAGAAGAAAACATTTGTAAAGCCATACACACTTAAAAGAAAGAAAAAAAATCATTCATTCAATTGATCATTGGTTTTGGAAAAATCTTAATTCATTCATACGTACATCTTCTATACCGCATATCCTGTCCTGGGCTCAGAGGGGGCATGAGCCTAATCTTTTAGCCTATGTAGCCTAATCCTCATGACTTTGGACTGTGAGAGGAAACTGGAGAACCCAGAAGAATCCCACCAAGCACATGGAGAACATGCAAACTCCATGCACAAGGACCAGAGGCAGGCCTCGAACTTTTGACCCTGGAGGTGCGAGGTCATAGTGCTAACCAGAAGACAGAAACTGAGGTCTTCAAAGCTTTCTGAACACTAGGCAGCATTATTGTTGGTGGTTAGCACTGTGACTTCACACCTTCAATGTTGAAGATTGAATCTCAGCTGCGGTACTGTTGGTGTGTTGGTGTTCTCTGTGCTTGGTGAGTTTTCTCCTACTCCTACTCAAAGACATGCAGTCTGGGTTGATTGGTGCCCGTAGTGTGTGATTGCGTTTGTGCCATGCAATGGGTTGATACCCTGTCAAGGATTGTGTGTTCCCTGGAATATGGATGGATGGATGGATGGATGGATGGATGGATGGATGGATATGAACGGTTTATTTCCAATCTAATTGGATTTTTAAGTATATGTCCCATTTCTGTGGAGCAATCTGCAAGCTTGACAAATAAAGCCTGATGAGGGCTGCATAATATTGGCAAACTTCACAGCAGTTCCACAGGATCATTATGACCACAACACACTTCATCACACTCTGCTGGGTAAACCAGATCCCCATATAGCACATAAACAGAAAACAGATATCCCACGTGTCCTATTTTACCCATCCTCCCTAAAGTGGAGAACGCATTTGCAGAGCAATATGTACTGCCGCGCGGATGATGCACGATGTCAAGTTGGCCATTAGACACGTCAGTAGAAGAAGGTGTAAGCCTTTTCGTGGTTTACGTCTACCTTATCTTTTATGTATCTTTATGCTAGTAGGAGTAAAAATCGAATTCCAGAGAGACAGGCCTGGGACGGATGGTCCGCCGGATCCGTATTTCACATCCTCGGTTGGCAGTTTCCTCGTTCGGCTTTCACATGGTAGAAGAATGAGCAAAGCGTAGATGAGTATGTACGTGCACTGACCTACAGCGGCGACAACATTTTATTATTTCGCTCAAGCGTAAAGGGTTGTATGAGGAAGCTTTTCTTTTTCCGTTTCCCCCCCATGGTGACTGACGTTTCCCAAGAAATTCCTCAGAATACCCTCGGGGAAGGTGTTTGTTTACCGTTGGTACAGAACGGTACCTTGATAACTGTTCTCTATAACAGATTTTACACTCGATGAACTTCAACATTCACCTCGGGTTTATTATTTTTGTAAAAGCTATTTTTATTTCCGTGTTCGGCAAGTCAGGTTCACGGCCCACAGCGAGAAATACTGTACGTTCCATCAGGCTCTTTGGTAATGTTTCTCAATCACAATATTCTACCTGTTGTATGAGCAGCTGTTGAGTCATGCGCAGAACGAATGTTCTCATCAATATTTCATTAACTGATTTTGCAACATTGTCTGATTCGATACATGTTTACATTCTGCTGTTTTGTTTTGTTTCTGTTTTGTTTTGTTTTTCCTTGAAATGACGCCACCACCATTTCAGCAGGATTCCACTTGCTCATTTCAGAAATGCCGAGTCCAGAACACAATAAAACAATAAAATTCCACCGAACAGGAGACGCAGCAAGTCTTCGCGACGCGATGTTTGAAATTCACGACTAACAAATTGTCAAATATCCCGGCATGAAAAAAGACAAAAACCATCAAACTCAAGTATGGAAATAATCAGACGCCGATCCTCCCTGCCGAGTGTTACGACGCTCATTTGCTGGAGCGTTTCCAGCAGAAGCTGTTAGCGCCGTTTTAGCAGAAGCGCTTCACAAGGCCCAGACAGCTGGAAGAGAGGACGGCAAATTGATGTGGCATGCTGCTTGCACCGTTCGGGCCCTGAGAGGCGCTGTTATGTGTAGAAGCTCTGTTTCCTCTTGTTTACCTCAAGCTGCTTGCATAATGTGGGAAAAAAAAAAAAAAAAACCAACCCTGAACAAACATGACTCTCAGCTGATGTTCAGTCTGATGGAGAGCATGTGCGGGTGATTCTTATTATAGCTGGAAATCGTAGGCTACGAGACTGATGCTCTTTTGTGACCCCTATTCGAGGATGCAGCTTTAACTAAAAAAGAACGCTGCATGGGCAACTAATGCCATTCGTACCCGAGTATATTTAGAGTTAAGTTATGCAGTCTTGGTAAAAAAAAATTTATTCCTGAAATTCTATGAATCAAGGTTCAAACATACAGTTATGAGGTCTCAGGAAGGTGCTTTTCTAATTCAGAATTTTTCTTTAACTCGGGCAAGCAGAAGTCTAGAGCCTCTGTCTGACAGTTTCATGTCTATGGGCGAATATTTCATAAAGAAATGCATATGTCAGCCTATAAATACACTACTGCATTTTTTATTTTATTTTATTTTATTTTTTTTTTTGAGATCATGTGAGCTGTAAGATACAGTAAGGACACGGCCCGTTATTACAGCTAAAAAGACTGGACGCTGTTTAATCGTATGCTGTAGTCAACCTAGAGCTCTTAACAAGGTCTGGCTTGTTTCCAAAACAAAAGTCAGGACTGAATAAAAGAGTTATTGTCATTAATTTCATTATACATTTGAAATAAAATTATCTGAACTATGCCAGCAAGTGCACTGTGTTTAACAGTTAGGATACTTATTGCTTTGCTGTGTCGCAAAATCGCTCTTGTTTCAGTTTCTTATTCCATGTCCATGGTTGGCTAGCAAGGACATTTGTAGCTTTATCTGTTTTGGCAAGTTCAGACAAGGCATGCTAACGTTCCTCAGAGAAAGATATTTTGTCAGACTACACACACTATTAAGGTACAAGGCTACTACATAAAGTAAAAAAGTTCTACAAGTTTCTATAAGATCAGACAAAATTCTATTTTTATTAATAATAATAATAATAATAATAATAAATAATAATAATAATAATAATAATAATAATAATAATAATAATAATCCAGGGTATCCATAATGCACACTGCTATATACTGTTATACTGACACAATATCTTACATTTTACAATATAGCTACAATAGTTAAAATATAGTCTTAAATATAGTTACAATATTTTACATTTTTGTGCAATAGCAACTGTCCAATAATACAAGTTTAAACAGTGCAATATTACCTGATGCAATTTGTTTGGAATTATAACTATTGTGCATTACATTACTATTGTAATGTTCCTATGTCATTTTTCTTTGCTGCTGTAACATAGAAACTTCACTACTTTGGGACAAATAAAGGTATATCTTATCTTATCTTATCTTATCTTATCTTCTTATTTTCTTATCTTATCTTATCTTATTGTATCGTTATTATTATTGTTGTTGTTGTTGTTATTGTTGTTATATTATTGTTATTAGTGTTAGAAATAGAAGTAGTAGTAGTACGGGGTAAGTATAAATTAACTAGGCAATAAAAATACGATATATGGCGGGGATAAGATTGGCAAACTTGTTTTCATGCAGGATGAAACCCAATTTTGCTCTGTGTGTGTGTGTGTGTGTGTGTGTGTGTGTGTGTGTGTGTGTGTGTGTGTGTGTGTGTGTGTGTGTTTGTGTGTGTGTGTGTGTGTGTGTGTGTGGTTGTGTGTGTGTGTGTGTGTGTGTGTGTGTGTGTGTGTGTGTGTGTGTGTGTGTGTGTGTGTGTGCGTGTGTGTGTGTGTGTGTGTGTGGGGGGGGTGGTTAGACTAGCATTTTCCAGGACACTGACTGGGACGATGTGGACCTCATGAATGGTTTCCAAGAAGTCCAGATCTCACTCCATGTGATTTTTTTCCTGTGAGGCTATGCAAAGTAGGAGGACAATACCTCGCACACTGGAGCACTTGGAGGCACTGATTTCAGAAGGTTCTCAGCAATATCCCAAACCATTTCCTTCTGAAGACTTGAGGTTGAAGCCACTGGTGTCTATGTCGAAATTGAAAATTTTGCTTGTAATAAAGTACATGTAGAATTTGTTTCAATAAATTTATTTTAGAAATATGGACTTTATTACCAATTTTTAAGGTCTAGTTACTCACCCTGTAGCAGTAGTATTAGCGATCCTGATGTCTGTTTTCCAACAGATATTCAAATGATTCAACTTAATAACTATTATAATAGAAAGCATTTCATCAATACTATTGAAAACATTTTGGTGAAAATATAAAATAGCATGACAATATCCATTGGTAATCCCTTTAAAGTTAATGAAAAGTGAAAATGAATGAAATTCTGTACCATGAGATGCAGATTGAATTGAAGCAGATGAGTGCTTGGTCAGCTTGTCCTTCAAAAATCACCTGTACATTGTGTTAATTATTAATCAAAAACATTATTATTGCCATGATGTATATTTGATCAAGAAAAAAACGCATGATCAATGGGATCTGATGAGTTTTAAGGCCAGGTTGGTAGCATTGCACTCCTTCCCTGTGTGCAGCAGGCGGTGATGCACCGGGTGTTCTGGTGCTTTTCTAACAGGGCTAGTATTTACTGTTTTGCAATTAGTCCTGTGTTGGCTTTTCTGTGGGACCAGACTGGATGGGCTGAGCTTTGGTTCCCCAGGGCATTAGGTGCCCATGATCCTGTCACCAGTTTACTAGTATATAATTGCTAATCAATGTTAATGTGTTAATGTCAAGCCGTGTTAAAGGACATCTTACATGTACAGGACATCTTAGTCTGAAAATAAGCAAAACCTGTCTATAATTTATTTAAAATAAGATTAAAACAAACTACATATAAGATTATTAAACTCATTTCTAGGCGAATGTTATTAAAATGTTATTCTATTGGAAAATTTGGTTTCTTTCAGGAAATAAATTCCTAGAAATGAGCAAAATTATCTGCCAATAGAACACAACATTTTTTTTTTTTCACTTGCAATTTTAGTAACATTTGACTAGAACTAAGATGAACTAATATTATGTTCTTAGAAATTAGAAACATTACAGACAGGTTGGACTAGATTCAAGAATATTTCACTTGCTAAGATGCTAAGATTTTTTTTTATTTCTTTTTTGTAGCGTTATTTAGTATCTGGTGGCGTCATTAAACTGTGTGAAGAATCTACTTTCAAATGCAAATGATATCATAATGCAATATTTAATTTTTGCAATATTTTTGCAATATTTAAATATTTAAATGCAATAAAATGAATAATTAAATAAATAAAAGTACAAGGCAGAACAATAGGATGTGGTGGATCAAGTGACGTTCTATAAGCTAGTGAATAATAAGAGCTCTATGTTAATAAATAAATAAATAAATAAATAAATAAATATGCGCACCCATTACTGCGGTCATTTACATTTAGCATTTTATTGTCAGAGTTCCAGACTCCTACAAGATATTGATTTCAACACTCAGTACTGTATATTGTTACTTCCTGGATCTGTTTTTTTTTTCTTTCTTTTCTCAGTAAATCCATCTAAAGGAGAGTCTACACCGTGCAATTCCAGCTGTCTTTTACAATTATTACTTGTCACACTGTATACGAGATGATACTAAGGATTCTGTAGCAGTGTGTGTGTGTGTGTGTGTGTGTGTGTGTGTGTGTGTGTGTGTGTGTGTGTGTGTGTGTGTGTGTGTGTGTATGCTCTTCATGTCAGATTAAATGATGAAGATAGCTACTACAGTGTGCAGCTCCTTAACTGTAAAAGCATAAAAAAAATAGTTCACCGTGTAATGTGAATTAGAAGCTGTAATGAATCCTTTCCTAATTTTATTTTCATGTCATGTGTCATTTTTAGTCCTGTTGTAATATACAGTACATGTGACATTAAAGAGGCATTTTGTTTGTATGCTTGTGACATGCTATAATGTCCTTCTGTTGGTGGAGTGTCATAGCAGGACGCCCGTCTGCCAGGACTCTGTCGTCACCTGTCTTTGGACACAGCCGCATTAAATCCGCCACCGAGTACGAGTGCAATCTCAAGATACGTCCTGACTCCACCGATCTCAACTCCTGACCGAAGATTATCCTTCATGACGTGTGACTCTGCCTGCGACGGCAAAATTAGGCTGACTATCATACAACGTAAAAAAAAAAATAAAAATAAAAAAACGGCTCACCTCTTTTCCTTCCAAGTGGAGGTGACCTCAAGTCCCGCTGTGAAGGAACAGAGAAGAGCGCAGGAGATAGTGATATTACCCCTGCGCTTATAATATGTTTTCTCCGCTCTCTTAATCTGAAGTCAGGCTTTATCTGGATGCCCCAAACCCACAGCCATTCGTCCGGCTCGGCCTCGTTACAGATCACAGCCGAAGCGGCAACAGTTGGCTCGCATCCCACTCCAGCTGAGGAGATTTAATAAATAAGATCATTCATGCTGTAATAATTCACTTCTGCTATCTTGTGAGGCATCATGTGTATAGCCTGTGTCCTAATATTCTCCTTCCGTAGCCCAAAGAAGGTGCCCTTTCAAAAAGCGCACAGTAAACCAACCAAATTTCGCCGCATCTTCCAAGAGAAATCATTTTATTTAGAATATTACACCTATTAAAATGCATTTCTAAGTGAACAACAGTGCATAATGATTAGGAATTACATTTTGCATGATGAATTCACAAAACATTTGAATCCACCATTCAATCCTGACCTCATTCTAAACCACTACTACATGCTTGGGTCGTTAAAGGAGTTCCTGGGAGGCGAGGGTATCAGATGTGAAGCGGCGTACTGAAAAAATGATGGTATCCAAGCATAGAGAAATAAAGGCAGTTTTTATTCTCATAACCGCGGATTCAAGAGTCCCAGTTTGACTTGAACGCTCCTTATAATTACAAAAGTATAGAGCTTGAATCCTGTCCCTCCAACCGGTCATGAGAGGTTAATGGCTCAAGCTAATATCATTAAACACATGTCCTGAGTGTGAGGAATGAAATCATGAAGCCATTTCTGGACAATGGAGTGATCAGAAAGTTTTTGCATTACAAGAGAAAACCGAGCTGTTGATCCGGTAAGCGGTGATCACATTAACGCACAGTGCTCGCCCGTCGCGGGGCTGAAACCGACTCCAGCTGTATTAAATATCCAGGATGGCATCATTAGTCAAAAATGACAGCGAAGATCCTGATCAGTCCAGTACATATTAAAATCTTACACACCGAGCTGATCTACATATATTCCGACTGATAATAAGTTCACAAGCTTTATGGCTCATGGAGTCCCTGTGGCAATGCAATATGACGCGGGAACACTATCTGGAAATAGGGAGGCGTGCAATGCGAGACGCGAGAGCAGAGATTTGAGGCGTGAGCGAGAAAGAGCGAGAGGATAAGATGTTCTGGAGGCCTGGGATCTGCGATCTCTGGCCCTTGGGAGGAATAAGGACTGAGATGAATATGGATTTCCGTTAAAGAGCTGGCAGCTCTCCGTCCAGGTGATTTGTTCTAAAATATCTGCCACAGCATCTCCCGTCTCTAAATCCCTCTCTGCACTTCCTGGACTGAACTCATTTACGAATCATGTCTTCGTCTCCTTCTTTCTTTTTTTTTTTTCTTCTTCTCCTTTTCAAGCACCAGATGATGCTGGAAATTAAAATTCAGTCGAATGAAGTGGCAACTGGCAATCACCTCATCACTCCTCTCTTCCTGTCACCGCTGATGTTTTATCATGGCGATAAAAAAAAAAGAAGAAGCATGGAGCAAAAAGTGTATCAGCGGAGCAGATAAGAGCGAGAGAAAGAGCAAGGAGACTGCTAGAACATCAGTCACGACCCGGCGCTAATGATCTCCCATCAAAGCGCGGATATGATCCGAGCTTATGAACACGTGCGGTGGGTCGCCCGCAGCAAGAATCACCGATGAGACGATAACGAAGAGCACGTACAAAACAGCGCCGGTCTTTCTCTGTCTCCGAGGACTCGACGCACACCTGACACTCGCAAATCATCCCGTTCCTGAATATACTCCTGAGAACCAGGAACTGTATTTTCAGCGCCGAGTCGGAGGCGTGCAAAGAAGCTGTGGCAGCTCTGGTATTCGGGATCTCAAATGCCATGAAGAACATATCATCCTCCGAACATGCAAACTAGAATAACTCTGAGCTCATCATCATGGACGGCTGTGAACAAAACTCTTTGAAGTGTGGCTTGAATACAATATGATTATTCTGGGGAAAAAAAAAAAAAAACAAGGAAATAAAAAAAGTCACTTTGGGAGTCCAATTTAGATATCACCATTTGACCACAACTCATTTTCTCAAATTTGTTATTTTAATTGGCCTGTATTCCCTGGATGCGGAACCGTCTTCTGAGAGTAAACACTGCAGATTGGCACGGCGCAGCTGGCGAGACGACGACAGACGACGTCTTTGAACACGATGTTCAAACACGGAGCGGTGAAAACTCCTTCGGCTTTGAGGAAGAATTCTTCTGTGGAGGTTAAAAGTTTATCGCTGACAACCAAAAGTCCCATTCTGGCACTGAGATGAACGTAGCGCAGGGACAATATAGATGATCTGTATCGATGTCCCTCAGAGGACGTTCAGCTTTACATCCGACAGACTTTACAATAGCGTGCATGCACTGGGGACGAAACCCCTGGGAAAGATAGCAGATGTGAGAAATGTACAGAATTTCTATTTAAAACACAGATAACATGTTTTAAGACCAGAAGACGCTGATGTCGCTGCTCAAATGTCTGGATTATTCTTGTTAATTTGTAGTATTGACTTTAGTCAAATATAGTATAGAAAATAGAGACCTACCAAGCACGGAGAGAACATGCGAACTCCATATCCACAGAGACCCAAGTGGGGAATCGAACCCTCGACCCTGGAGGTGCGAGGCCACAATGCTAACCACTACGACCACCATGCCGCCTTAATAATACATCATAGAATGAAAGTAAAGATGCTCAAATAACATCTTATGATGTGTTATTTGAGGATAAAGCACCACATCTCATTGTTGAAACGTTTGCCAAGGACTTGCTGACTTTATGTTGCAAACCTGAAGCACAGCGTTAGAAACTGTCTTAGGAAAGATTATAGTAATTGTAACCTCAGTCATTTCCCTGAGTCGGAAACCGAGGTTGGGAGATATGACAAAAACACCATAGCATGATTCTCGAAGGTATTTCTACGATACATAATATGCATCATGATACGTATGTTCCCACAAGGGCAGCAATACAGTCTAGATAAAAAAACAAGCTAAATAAAATATATACAAAGCAATCATTACAAAGAAACCATTTCAGTATTTACACACTAATTGATTATTATTATTATACAAATTTATAAGACATAGCATCTTTTTAATCCACAGTGATTTGAGAGTGTTGGCTAGACGGCTGGGTCTGAGCAGTTCCAAAACTGCAGTGCTTGTGGGATGTTCCCATTCTGCCTTGGTCAGGACCTACTAAAAGTGCTCCAAGGAAGAAAAACCGGTGAACCAGCGACAGGGTCATGGGCAGCCAAGGTTCAGTGAAGCAAATAGGGAGTGCAAGCTGGCCCGTGCAGTCTGATCTACTGTAGCTCAAATTGCTGAAAATATTAACGCTGGTTCTGATAGAAAGGCGGCAAAAAGAGAGACCAACAGTATTCAGTATAAGATAGGGCATCATAATGAAATACTGTATACACAGTGTCAGGAAGGAGGCCGACAGGTAGGAACCAAAACCAGGACACAACAGATCAGAGAGTGGTCTTTCAAGGATGTTTTGCATTTATTTTTTAAGTATAGAGTGGAACCTTGGATTACGAGCATAATTCATTCCTGAAGCGGGCTCGTATTCCAAAACACTCGTAAACCAAATGTAATTTTCCCATAGGAAATAATGAAAACTCAAATTATTTGTTCCACAACCCAAAACAATAAATACATAAAAATAATTAATACAATATATAAAGTAAAAATAAAACAAATTAACCTGCACTTTACCTTTAAAAAAAGTACAAATAAATCCCGACAGATAATTGTTTCTGTTTCTGTTTGATGCCGCGCGTGAGTGTGTGTGTGTGTGTGTGTGTGTGTGTGTGTGTGTGTGTGTGTGTGTGTGTGTGTGTGTGTGTGTGTGTGGAATTAGCCCCTTCCCCCGCTTCATCTTAAAAACGCTCCATAGTAAAACTCCTCCTCCCTCCCCCCACCTCGCTTTTTATGTTTCACAACAAACACACACACAACGGAAACACTGTTTTAAGGGGGAAAAAATAAATCTCTCTAATGACACTCACGTGAGCACATATTAACGGAATCACTGCTGTACCATGAACCAGCACCTTACCTTTGAAAAGAATCGCGACAGAGCAGAGTTTCTGTGTGCGTGTGTGAAGCCAGGGAGGGGGGTGTAAAGGCGAGAGAGTGTGTATTGTATGTGTGTGCGTCTGTGTGTGTGTCGGTGTCAAATTACGTGCGCGCGCACACACACACACACACACACACACACACACACAGGAGAAACGCTGAAACAGAGAGGGAGACGTTGATTATAGCAGTAAGAGACGAGCACTAAGACCCAGCAGGGGAAACGATTACCCACAAATCCGCAGCGCAAGAGAGAAAATCATTGGCTCAGTTGTGATCATGTGACGCTCGGTGTCAAAATAAGAGGCACATGCGTGATACATGATACTTGGTACTCGTAAACCAAGACTTTCGCTCAGTTTCCAGTTAAACAATTTATTAAAAATCTTTTGCTCGTCTTACGGAACACTCGCAAACCGCGTTACTCGCAATCCGAGGTTCCACTGTAATAACTGCTGTTTAATGCTTGCTGGTGGGTTCCGTGCTTGGATGTAGCTGCACTATATGGAAAAAAAGTATTTGGCCAAACCTACAATGAGATTGCATCCAAATACATACACTTCAAAATGGAGTTGGCCCCTCTTCTGCAGCTATAACAGCTTCCACTCTTTTTGAAAGGCTGTCCACAAGATTTCATAGTGTTACCAATTTATTCTTAGTAATTATGAGTTGATGTTGGACGAGAAGAACTGGCCCACAATCTCAATCTTAGAAGCATATCATTGTCCAAGATTCGTTGGGGATAAGGGGCCTGATTGAAACGTCTGAATTCAGTAATTAACCGGTTTGGACAAATAATTTTGTCCTTATAGTGTAGATTGCTTTTTGAGACAGAAGAAAAAGCCTTGAGACATTCATTCACTCAAGCTGAGCCAATTGAGAGTTACAGGTCTTGTGTATCAAGATTATATCTGTGGGTTTCTGGGATTTAAGCTCACAACCAGTCGTTCCTGCACTGCAATGAACTGTATTAAATTTCAGATAATAAATATAATTCGGCTGTATGTTGGTGTCTTGGAGCAAAAGCTCGTAAAACCTCTAGGAGATGAGACAGACTCGGAATACTTGTTCAGACACCAAACAGGTCTTGGCTGATTGACTAGATTTAGGAGGTTGTTTGGGAGTTGGGTTTTCTTCAGATTGCTAGCATTGGGATTTAACCTCTTTGCTAGGACACGCCCTCTACCCCCACTCTGGTCCTGAACGTAGTGTTAGGAAATCTCTGTTAGCAATGCATACCTTTCCCCAGACATGCTTGGACACACACACACACACACACACACACACACACTCTGCACATTGACACATACCTGGATGTGATTATACAGTAGATCCGTGTCGAACGAACGGGCCTCCTGCTAACCAAGGCCCTTCCATGACACACTCCTGGTGTTAAGGCTACCTGACTGACACAATGTGTGTGTCTGTCTGTGTGTGTGTGTGTGTGTGTGTGTGTGTGTGTGTGTGTGTGTGTGTGTCCTAAAGATAAGACATGCCTATTTGGCTTTGTTAAGTGTCGTCTTGTGTGTTTACAGTCAAGAATGACAACAAGGTCTCCCAGGCATGAGAAAAATGCGAAGACTTTAGTCTCTCTCTCTCTCTCTCTCTCTCTCTCTTAATCTGTCTCACCATCTCAATGTCTCTCTCACTCACGTTGCCATGTCCATGCAGAGCACAGAGAAAACACTCCAGTGTAAACACCTCGGCTACGGCACGCTGAACGAGAAGACAAATCTGTCATAGGTGATTTATCTGAAGCTCATTCTTCCCATTCAGTAACTTACACCTTATTCATAGCTGTTTGTTCTAGATAGCGACTCGTAGTGCTACAGACTCTTGGCATGCTTTTCCAGAGGCTTACCTTGCTCCTGGACACAGATAACTCACTCATTGCCTAATCTGTTTCTTTGTTCCCTGCACAGGTGAAATATAAAAAAAACACACATTTTGAAATAATATATTGCTTAGCAAAGTGCTAAAATTAGCAGAGCCTTAAAAAAAAAATCCAAGATGAGTATTAGGAACGTGAATCTTTAAACTGAGCAAGTCAATCTGATTCACGATTCATTGCTTTATGATTCCAATACAAAAGCATATCTGAAAGTCGTTTTTAAAGAACACTTCTTAAATATTAAACCAATTTACTGTAGGCATTCGAGATTCGTAAGAAATATTACAAAGCAGTAAAACCATTACCTTCGCATTACATTTTGTCATTCTGCTTGTTATTTCACTGCTGTTTTCATCACACCATGCACATAGCAATCAGGCTTTGGTGGGGAAAAAAGAGATAATTTGCCTCCCTCTTCAATTATCACTCAGTGCTGTTTAATCGTATGTCCCTTTGTAAACACCAGATGTATGTGCAAGGTGAGAAACGAAGGGAGGAAAAATAATCATTCCGAACGACCCTAATCATGTTCTCTGGTGGAACGCCTGAACTGTTCCGTTCTGAGCAAACCTCTCGCAGTACATTTTGAACATCGATTAGGGGAGAAATAACTTTTGCATTTCCAGTCACTGGGAAGTGAATGTGTCGTAATTAAGCCATACAGAACAAACAGCAGAACAAACGGTTTTACTGCAACTCTGACAGCCTGTCAGCGTGTTTCTTGCATCCTTTTGTTATGGGTGAGGATACATTTTCGGCGAATATGGAAGACGAAGAATAGAGTGTTCCTCAATGCAGGAATGTTCATTATTATGATACGTAAACGCTTTGTGCGAACCTTTCTGTGATTTCTATGTTTGCTAGCAAATTCGTCAGCATTTTATTATTATTTTTTTGGGGGCACAGTGAGCACTTCATACGTGTTGAATCGGGAGTAATTCTGATTGGTGCATCCGGGATATGAATCACTGCACCTCGGGTGATTACATGCAAAAATGCATTTGAAAAAAGAAAGAAAATATACAAACAACAATTGGCACTGTATCCTCATGCCAGCAATAACAGCTAGCGGGCTAGTCGGCTGCTTCTAAGCTAGCTCCTCAGTGTCACAACTTAATTCAATTCAATTGTATTTTATTAGTATAGCACTTTTAAAAATTGTCACAGTTAAATATCAATATCAGAGTCTCAGTGTTCATTATGATATCCTCAGTGGTCCATTAACATGCAACAGCTAGTATTGTGTTTGTCTCTAAAATTACTAGCTAGCTAGCTAAACATGCACGTTCCAAATACAGTATGTAGGTTTTGTACTATGGCAAAACGCCTCAAATGTATCTAAATATATAAAATGTGTAAGTAATCGTGATGTGCATGAATAAACTCATAACAAATATAAAACAGATAAAGTATAGTAACCAGAATGAATTTAATGCTCATGGGCATAGGAGTCAATATCCACATGAGTATAATAAAATACCAAATTGCGTAGTGTGTGAGCGTGTGTGCTCTGCGATGGATTAGCTTCCAATAGTGTAACCCAACTCGTGCCCCAGGTCCCCTGGGATAGGCTCCAGGCCTCCCCTGACCCTGTACAGCATAAGCGATGGAGAAATGATTGAGTACAGTACTCAAAATTTAGAATAGGAATCAGAATGAGTGATACTATTAGTACAGCAATTAATATCAGATTGAGTTAATATCAGAACGAATAGATTAATTATGGTACAGTAATCAAAACAGGTATAGTGATCATCAATAACACATTGAGTACAGTAAGCAATATCAAAATACATAGGATAAATATAGTACTCAGGAGAAGGTATAGTAGTCGAATCAACATACAGTAGCGTTAAATAGTCAAGTAATTATAGTAATCACAATGAGTGTAATCATCAATAATTTATAGTTATAAAAGTATAGTATTTATAGTCATTAGAGTAATTAATATCAGATTGCTGAATATTGAATCGTGAAATGGATATCATAATTTGAATAAATATAGCAATTAGGATAAGTATATTAATCAAAATGAGTCTATTCATAAGAAATTAGTGTTGAAAACAATATCAGAAGAATTTAGTAAATAGCGTCGTTATAGTAATCAGTATCAGGATGAGTATAACAGAGTGTAAGTATATCTGTGAAAATGAGGACAGTAATCAGATTAGTACACTAATCAGGGTGAGAATACTGCAGTTATTATAATGAATATACTGTAGGAATAAGTGAATATACTAATCGTAGCAATTATGTAGCAATTAGCATGAGTAGTAATCTAAAGGAGCAGACTAATTAGAATGAGATTTAGGTAATTAGGATTAGTTCACAAATCAGAATGGGTATAGTAATTAGCATAAGTATATTATTGGGAATCCGAATGAATATTGTAACCATGATAAGTACCGTATAGCATTCATGACAAGAGAAGTATAAAACCATTACAAAATAATTAAAACATTTTTCATTCAGCTTCTCAACATTCCTATTTGTCTGTTTTCTTTTGTATTTGCCTAACAATTGCATACCTTCCATTTAGACCCACGCCGGTGTTTTTGCCAAATACTGTCATTGTCATTGTACTGGCATTGTGTAGCGCAGTGGCTCTTGAATGGGAGTTGATGCAGGTGGTAATTTGGCTCTGGACACCGGATTACAGCTCAGCGCGGGTCTCTTACTGTGTCCGCATTTAGACGCCTATTCACAGGATTATGAGTGGTTTTGTGCATGATCTTAATATTCAAACCGAATACCCCACATTTGCAGATTTTGATTGAATTTCATTGCCGTCAACATTGTCGTAGGCTGCAGATTGCAGACGGACTCCAATAGTAATCATTTCAACAGAGTTATGAACATAAATGTTTAACTCCTTTTGCCTGTTGGTCAAGACTCCTACACGTGACTGTAATGCAAAGAGCACAATCACTCCCGCACATCAGCGGCATCCTTTCCAAGCCAGGCGGCATGAATACGCATCTATTTTGTAGGTGCGCGCTTGCACACACTCCGTGGGGCAGGAAGTGGGTTGGGGGTTTGGGGGGAGTCCCAGGGCACCACTTGGCACGCAAACACACTTCGCATTTCTTTCCAAAGTGAGCCACTTGTTTTCAGACCGGTCTGTGGAGAGCCAGCGAGGCATAGAGGAGGGGGATCTCACGGGCAAACACTAAAGGTTACTCTACTCATTCCACATTAAATATCAAGGACAGCGGTAATTACAGCACCCTGTTGTCAGGTTTCAGCTGCGTGGTGGGCTACGGCATTTATCCGACCTTGGGAATGGCTGAAAACGGCCAGTCTGGGTGATGAGAGGGGGTGATTTGGAATGGATGTACTGTTGCTATGCTCTGGGTAATTACTCTGTGTTCACCATGCCACTGTAATTGTGTTGGAAAAATGCCCTTCTTCTGGAAATCTGGATGAGTCTGTGGGGTAGAATTATTTCGGATCGTATTATGCTGTTGCCTGAGAGTTTAACCATGTGCTAGGTTAGTCAACTGAGTTTTAACCCAACGTATGAAGGAAAAAGAAAAAAAAAAAAAACAACCCAAGAGAAATGAGGAGAGAAACAGGCAGAGAGAATAACAGAGAGGGGGGGGGGGGATTGCCGAGCTGTGGTCTGTAATTACTCCCATTCCATTGCACAACTGTGTGAGCGCTAAGCGAGGCCACTCACCGCTCCTTCGGGGGTGTGAATTGTTGTCGCGCCATTGTGGGTGGCACTGAGTGCTCAAATATAGTGCCCCTTTTGTGCCAGTCAAGGAATGTGGCCTACCCCGAGTTTGGACATTGTTAAATGCTGGGCATTTATCGCGACGGTAATGCCAAGAATGCTTCAGCTGTTCTGACTCGTGCCGAGATCCTCTCCGTCGTTAACATGAATGTTGTCATGCCGATAACATAAGGGGGATGCACAGATTCCCAACCCTCCCAGTCCAGTGTCTACTGACCCACATTTCACACCTCCATTCAGAAATTCCCAAAGATCTGTGTGCCACGGCTCGTCATGGACTGCTAATTAAGTCGGCTCAGAGCTGTCACGCCTGAGCTAAAAGAGTCCACCATGGCCTCCGTTTAATTTACTGCTCAACCCTGTAACACCACCTTATATAAGCCTCTGTTCCCATAATTCCGCAGTGAGGAAGGTAGAACTTGGAGCCACCTCCAACCTACACAGCTCGGTAAAGGATTTGTCTGACAGTTGCATATGGGTGACAGATTTAGGAGTGTAAGACAAGCGCAAAAAAGGTCACCGTTATAGTACGAGAGAATGCCAAGGAAGAAATATTTTTAGAGGTTGCATTTATCAAAGAAATGACCTACTTGTTATGGTATTCTTCAGAGGAACCTAGTACATCTACAGTATGTTGGTTTATTTCTTACCTCGGAATGGCTGAAGCCTGCAGCGCACTATTCAGGAAGCCATGACATTTAACTTCAGCTCACAGAACGAATACTCTTCTGATATTTTCGGTAACCTCAAGTCATTCGGGGTCGACTGCTGAGATTTCGAACCAGCATACGATCACAATTAAAACCCACCTGGGTTCCTCGCTGTCAGCCATGATTTGTGGCATTGTCAAGCTCGTTGTTGTTTTCCAGCCGAACCACCGGACCTTGGGGGATATGGAATCCAGTGTTCATTGTGCGCTCCGTCTTTTTTTTCTTCTTCTTCTTCTTTTAAATCCCTTGAGGAAGTCTGTCAAGTCGGTATCCATTAGCGTCTAGATGACTGAGGTGTGCCGTGACACGTGTGTGTCTTGATACACTCCACTTCCCTGTAGACTGTTTGGCACCAAATGGCACCTGGATGCTCCCACAGGTATGAGGGGACCATCTACCTGTGCCCGCTCTTTGCCTGGGATGTACAGTATGTACAGCCACAGCTAAAATTTCATTCCTGCAAAGAAAGAGAGAATAAACTCGCTATAGAATGAGATTGCTCTATAGTTGTTGCACTCCGGGGGGATGTTAGTTGATCCCATGGCCAAAATGTACTTCCTTATAAAACTATCATGACCATTTTCCATTTTCCATTCCCTTTCTATAAAAGCTGTTCATATATTTTTTTTTTCTCCAGATGTGTGCCAAGGTAATAGATCATTGTGATCACTACTTATAATAATAAGCACCCCCTCCAGATTTTCCAACTGAAGCATGACCTAAAGACCGCAGTTATTCTTATTATCTGTTGGCTCACAAGACTGTGGCTTGTAAATTCACTTATCAGACTCATCTACATAAACACAATGTTAAATTAGCCATGAACTGATATCTCTGTAAGGCGAATTTTATTAGCATGCTACACTGTCAGAAGAATATTACATGCTCTTGGCATACGTGATTTCATGGAACTTCGTACGATCTACACAAGATTTCTCGGACGTATTTGGATCTGAGCATTTCTTCATGCCTTGTTTTGTACTATTAGAGGAAAGGTTTTTTGTATGAAGGGCGTTCACATCAAACCAGGACTTTTGACTGGCGCAGAATAACAGAACACAGTTACTTGCTTTATTTCTCGATAAAACCCGCTGCTGCACTGATACACTTATCTCAACCTTTCACTAGTGCTTGGATACCATCAAGGTAGAAAGTTTTCTCAGCCATGATCGGACTGCACGCTTCACATCTGAAACGATGGCCTCCCAGGAACTCCTTTCATGTGGCAATATCTTGCAGCCGAGTTCCTGTAATGTGTGAGTGTTGATGGTGAATAATTATGTGAGTGATTTTGTACAACGCACCATTCAAATGTTTTACTGTTGCTAAGAGTCTCATCACCTTGAAGTCCTCTGTAAACGTCAATCTATTTTTTATACCTTCATTTACCAGAAATTTCATCACAAGTCCCAGTTTGATTTGAACAACCTTTAGATAAATCTTTTTTTTTTTTTTTTTTCCCCTATTGCGGTGAAATAAGTCTTAACAATCAGCATGACATCAGTTTATATTCACACTGGATTGCCAGGATATTGATTTACGTCATATTACACAATTACATTAATAGCCTGGTGAATTAAGTGGTTCGTGCACCTCCCCAGCCCTTCCCCATATCCACCGATTCTTTCTCTCTTTACAATTGAACCATTACCTTTAGTAGTTATTGGCATTCTGTTTCGCCGACATATTATTATTCCTCGTCAAATGTCAAATATTGTTTAGAGACATGTTGTCTTTCTGTGCAGCTTGTAAATACATTAGAGCTATGCATAAGCCCTGGTCTGACTCAGGAAGTAAAAAAAAAAAAAACATAAATTGGAAATGAAATATGTTCCTCTCAATACATTCTCATGGTAATGCAGAAAAGGATTTTATATAGTGAGCTCACCTCGATCCGACAAACTCCCTCAACCCCCCCCCCCCCCTCTTACCCCCCCCCCCCCCTCACCCCCCCTTCACTTCCAGCCGAGTTTTGATTGCAGCATCATTCATTTCCTGAAGAATGTGAGGCAGAGGGCTCTCGCTACTTCAGGCCAGGTCACAAGATCTGAGTGAGTCATTTTCAGCTGAGCAAAGGTGCTTACTCACCGCACGTACACACACACACACACACACACACACACACACACACACATAAGGGCAAACACTGGAGAAATATCCTCAGTGCTTCTTCTTAAAGATATTTTCCATCAAATAGAAAGATTTTGCAAGTATTAGACATTCAACCCCGATATCATCACCCCTGTGACATTTCACATAACTTGGCAACAGAAATGTGCAATATGCGGATGTCAGAAACGGTTTCCAAGTCATGGAAAGAGTACTGGAGATTAACCACCAAGGATACAGTTTCTAATAATAATAATAATAATAATAATAATAATAATAATAATAATAATAATAATAAACACATAAATGCAGAGAATTTACAATCTGAGATACTATCTAGAGACTATTTTCCTCTTTCTGTCTTCATGTTACCGGGCTGAATATGAGCCGTGACCCGAGCTGGAACAGAGCGGCTCAACTTTGCCCTTTTTTTCTTACAAGGCAGCTCATTAGCAGAAGTGTCAGCAGTGTTAATAAGAAGATCCTAGCAGGCACAGAGGGGAAAAAAACATTAGTTTACCATGTTTGTGTATAAGAAGGTTTTTTTTATTTTTTTTTTATTTCTCCCCTAGGCATGTGTCATGAAAAAAAAAAAAAAAGCAAAGATTTGATGCGATTTCTACTTAATAATTAGTGGCTGCTTTATGTATTTATTTATTTATTTATTTATTTATTTATTTAGCTAGTTATTTATTTTATTACTGACCGTACAGACCACAGACTTGTCTTCTATTTCCTTAGAAGACTGAAACTCGGGAATTCACAGGTCAAAGTTCACCTTGATAATAGTGGTTCACCCTATCGCCGGGAGACTGTGAGATTGAACCCCGATGATGCCACAGTCACACGTGGCCAAGAGTCAAAAGAGCAAAATTGGTTCACAGTGACATTAGCCAAACATGAGCATCTGTGAGGATGGGGTGGGGACAGAAGCCTATGCCAGGAGATATGGGGCGCAAGGCAGGGTTCAGCCTGAATGCGGATGTCGAACCATTGCAGGGCACACACACACACACACACATACACACACACTCCTGCATGACTGTGTATGAGGAAACCACAGTACCCAGAGGAAACCCACCAAGCACGGGACGAACATGCAAACTGACATGCACACAGGCCCCGAGGAGGGAATTCAAACCCGGACCCTGCAGGTCCAAGGCGACATAACATTAACGCCTTATAATATTAACATGCTAACATTAAATAAAAGTAAAACTTACATACCAGTGACATGACCATAGGCACCCGAGGCTCACCCATGCCCATTGGGACTAAAAACCACACACACACACAGAGAAGCTAAGGCAGCATAACTTGATAGCCATCTGAGCTCCCCAGGGCTGCACCGGACAAACAAGCCCGATCTACGGAGGCTCCAGCTCGAAACCCACAGCACACAAAGCATGCAAATGCCAACATCCTGGTGCCAGACACCACAGCACACCTCAGAGGTCTTGTGGAGTCATGCACCAAGGGGCGAGAGCCACTCGGGCTGCACCGGGGGGAACATACACGATACTGGGTATAATGTTTTGCGTTGTAATGTAATGGCTGATCAGTGTACAACTGATTGAATATTTTTGTATTGCGTATTTTTGTATTTTTTCCAATTTCCCTTGAAAGGACCAAACCTTTTTGAGCAAAAAAGACAATGAGCTCTGTAAAGACATTGATGGTCAAATTTGGAGTAGAAGAGCTGGAACATCCTGCATCTTCAACCTTAGGGGGGACCTGGAACAAAATCTAGTCGGATAGGATATATATATATATATATATATATATATATATATATATATATATATATATATATATATATATATTTTTTTTTTTTTTTTTTATATAATAATAAAAGAAAAAGAAAAATGTTTATGATGGTCAGGTGCCCACATACTGTTGTATTTAAAAGGGTACATTTTAATTGGGATGATATCATGCAATAGCTCTGGATCGTTTTGTTTACTCCTTTTTACTGGACGAGCTGGAACAGCGCTGCACAGCAGTACTCTATTTTTAATAGAAGATAACTCATTAGGCATCCAAAAGAAGTGCCATAGGTGTGTGTGGGAGTGGGAATAGAATTGTCGGTGCTTTTATTATCCTCGCAATTCACCTGGAAGGTAACAGGAAGCTTTAAAAACACACACACACACACACACACACACACACACACACACACACACACACACACACACACACACAAGCTGCTCCTTTTGTCTCAATCAAATCCATAAACATGCTTTACTGAAACATCCCTAAAGCCTTTGACAAGTGGAAAAAGCATTAACATAAAGTCATTTTTATTAAGTGGTAACTATTAGGGGAGACTTTTATAAACAATCTAATCACCCCTTTTTATGCTGGTGAGAGTCTTTACGAGTGCTATAGTTTAAATATATGACCTCGTACACTGGTGTAATGGTGCATGGTGGCGGTTTGGCAGCCGCTTCAACGACTTCGTCATGTGTTTAACCGGCTGTGCCAACTCTCTCTCTCTCTCTGCAAACGGCCGTGTTAGATGAGTCCACTCAGACAGTGTGATCAGACGGTGGTGATGACTCAGGTATTGTACCTGAACATGTAACCGGTGTGTGTACTGTAAACCTGAGTGTGTGTACAGACTGGGCTAGGCCAGGATCACAATGCTTTATAGTCATGGGAAAATGAGATCATGGCAGGGCGAGGACACAAAGCGTATGCGTTTCGATTTATCATTTGTCAAAGATGACAAGGTTTGGGAAGGTGCAGTAAGAGCGGAGCGGATGATGATACATCGCTTAAACGCATGATATCATAGTCTAAAGTCCATGTTTTGTTTTTACTGCACAGGGCTGGAACAAGGTTTTTCAGTGTATGTGTGTGTGTGTGTGTGTGTGTGTGTGTGTGTGTCTGTTTCATACATGGGTTTTCTACAATTGTCACAAAACATTTGAGGTTATTATTTTTGATTAAATTCTCTTTTAAACTGTAAGAACTGAAAAACAAATCGACTCCGGTAACCTTTTCCCCAGTTGTGACTGCTGCCTTATCTGAAATTTTGCAAATGTTGGTGTGTTTTATTCAGTATGCAAATGCATGTGTATTTAATAAAATATATAGTTTTGTGTTTTACAAAAAAAAAAAATACTGAGAAAGATTAAATGTCATGCCATGGTGCTTTTTATATGTAAAGTCATATTGCTAGGCGACATACAGTAGCTAAGACATATGAGGAGACGTATGAGGAGTGTTCAAGTCAACCTGGGACTTTTTCTGCTGGCGTTTCTCATGAATCAAGGCGTAAAACCGATCGGCATTTAATACTTCGGGCACAATACTGATGAGTGATGAGGCTCTCAGCAGCAGTGAAACATTTGAATGGTGCATATCTTGTCACTAACTTGTCGAGAGACGCATCTGCGTGTGGGAACTGTACACACAATCATTCATTCACAACCTCCACTTGCATTGTACTGTATCCCCATTATACACTACTGACCTCGCTCCAAGCCATTTCCACATTACAGGAGATCCTGGGAGGCCACGGTTTTAGACATGAAGGAGGCGGTTCAATCATTGATCCAGTGTACAGAGAAAACATTCTACCTTAATGATATCTAAGCACTACTTAAACACTGGGATAAGAGCGTTAGTGTGGCGGGGGATTATATAGCGCAATAAAGGGAGTTTTTAATCTCATTACTGTTTTCTGTTATTCTACACAATCAAAAGTCCTGGTTTGACTTGAACACCCTTCATAGAATTATATTGCTGTAGTTCTATATTTTTTTAGAGACAGAGAGAGATCTGATTGAAATATGTGAGAGCTGTGAGATTTTATGTGAATCAAATTGGACTGAATCTTGAATCTTAGAATGTGGAAATGATAAATTGTTACATTGTTTCCACATTTCATTTTTATAGACATTATATAATTATCAGAGTTGCATTTTGTAGAAGAAACCCCCATAACCCAGAAAGGAAAAAAAAAATAAAAAAGGAAAGAATTAACTACACTGATGTCTGTTTGAGTTAAGACACTTATAATGACAACTGTTTCCTGAAATCATCCCGAGGCTGACTGTCACTATTAAACACTTTTTAAACCATTCCTGAGTGTCATGCACTGCTAATCACTATTACTCAAAGCAACAGTACACCTTGTGGAGCAGAAGTAGGGCTCATCCCTCTGCGCCGGCTATACAGACGTCCGGACGAACCCTTACTGTTTCAACGCGTTCCCATGCCATCGTGTCTCTCATCGTAAAAATCCAGATGCATTTGACTCGTTTGAATGTCGAACCGCCACTGATTAAACGACTGTTGTTGCAAATTCAACTGCCTCTGAAAATCTCGTTCTAATTCAGTTTCACTTCATGGAAACAGGAGAAATGTTGCTATGGTGACTGAATTGTTAATTTGCCCGTTTCCCACTTCCAAAAATGAATGGAGTGCACAGAGGCAGTACATTACTGAGATAAGATGGATGTGTGTCATTGTGTTAGATTTATAGAATCAGGATAATAGGCTAATAAAGGGCATGGGCTAATGAGGCAGAAGGAGTGTGATTGGATGTGACGACTCTGTTTACATGTCTGCTTCCGATGCGTTCTGTCACTGGTTGTTTGGCTTCACTTACAAGAACCTAACTACATTTTATCCATGTCAATGGATATCATGTCGTATAGAAGTAACTAAGTAATAAAAATGGGGGGTGGGGCTGGGGGCGGGCATAATATAGCCATGGCTGGTATAAATGGGCTAGACAGGGAAAATACATATATTTAAGTGAGTCAGTCAATAGATGGATGGATGGATGGATAGATAGATAGATAGATATCCCTCACTTTTTGCTATCCATATAATTTTACTTGTTTTTGTTAAGTGCATCTCCAGGTCATGGGTTTGATTCCCGGCTTGGGGTCTTTGTGCATGACATTTGCATGTTCTCCCCATGCTTGGTGGGTTTCCTCTGGGTGCTGAGACCAACTTCCTGGTACATTTTTGTACATTAATCAAAGATTAATACACATCCTGTCCATGAAGGTACCACCCCAGTGACAAGCCCTTTTGTACCCTAATCATGTCTAATGTGGTCCTTTGAGGATCTATAAAAATCAAATAAAAATTCCTATTGAATAAGACATTCAATCAATTTATTATCAGTGACTATGAAAATGTATCAAATGCATATGTTTGAACACTGGCTTACATTACAGTAAAATATTCTGCAAAAATACATCTTTCAGGTTCAATAAACAAATATTCTAAAACACCTCTATTAGCCGAAAAACATTTAACAAAATACAATCAAACTAAAATTGTACAGTATATACAGTAAAATACAATTTTCCATCTACAATATAGCTTTTCTTAGCATTTTCTGGAGGTGAAAAGGTGGCACACACTGCTTGTCCCTTGAGTCCATCATCACCACCATCAGCACGAGAACAAATACAAGATCATGGAACATGTTAGTTTTACACTGTGTATAGTCAATTGTGTTAGTATCCTGGTACCTAGACAATGTTTGTTCGACTTATGAACAAATTCGACTTATGAACCAGCTCTTGGAATGAAACTCATTGGTTTCCCAATCCTCAATCATACAGTATGTTGGGGACTGTCCAGCTTTTTGGAAGCAAAATACGAAGCTCAAGACTTTTGCTCAGTACTATAAGAGAAGTATGAGTAGGTGGCTTGCACTGTTCATACAGTATGTTTAATACAAAGCTTGGTATTTAACATATGTCAGTTAAAATTAGAGAAACAAATAACGAAATTTCAAATACATCATAACAACGAGCAAGACATTATAAAGAACACTAAAAAAAAATACACAATTAAGGTAAAGTAATCCTGAATCAACACACAGAACAGATGAATATTCTCAGTAACATGATCAGTGACGGTTATTTACCAGGATTTATGATAGTAATGCCAAACACAGCCTTTCTATTTAGCATGCTTGCTCATACAAGTTTCCAAACCCACTCGGAAACCCTTGACCTAAACAATTTGAAAGCACAGTGCTGCTTATCGGTCTTTCAACCAGCCACATGTACACAAAGTTTGATCTCTTTGCCTACAATAAGTTACTACCGGAGGTTTTTTTTTTTTCTTTTTTTTTCCCCTTTCTTATTTTTTTAATCCTCTAGACTATGTTCTTATCCACTCACAGCTAAAGAAGGTGTCATAACTGAAATAGTCTTGTCAAGGCAAGCATCATGTGGAGCACCATATGCCGTTTCTTCCCTTTCAGGTCTGCTTCTTTTATCGGAAAGCGTAATGTGTTGGAGGAATAGTGAGACCTTTTCCCGGCTAGAGCGATCTGTGGGTGGGAAAAAAAAAAATCTGAGAAGTAGAGAAGCGCCACAGAGGAAACAGAGTCTACTGCTGAGACGAGGCTAGACGAAAAGCTGCTTCTCTACGGGTCAGCCTCTCCGTGGGATCTCACTGCTGATGTCAACTCAATATAGGCACGTTTCCACAGGACACGTGAAGTTATGCCTGCACTGCAAAGTTTAAACAAATAAGTGTGGGAAAATTATGCTCAGTTTGACAGCGTCCACTAACAGTCTTTCCACCGAGAAAGTTTAGCTCGGGTCTGGAACCGAAACTGTAATATTATATTATTTTAATAAAAAGGATCTACTACTGATGCTGGTTCAAGGAAAGGATCTTCTTTGCCTTAACATCATTATATCATTTGGAATGTTTGTTTTGTTTTTCCCCTACAACCACTGCCTTATTTCTCTCCATCTCAACGGTAAAATTGTTTTTGAATTCCATAAACCATAACGCTTTCTCATACCTCATAATTATCCTACATGAGCTATTTTGTATATTTCTGACAATCACAGGTTGTGGGTGCAAGTTAAATCGTGAAATCTGTAGGAGGAAATTAAATATCATTATGTGAAAATATTTATCGCTCATCACATGAAGGCACAGAAAAAAAGTTCCCTGAAAAAAAGGTTGAGGGTATAGAAATCCTGTTTTTTTTGTTTTTTTTTTCACAAGATAATGACATACAGATTAAGTTTAATGTTGTTTAATATGCCATTTCGTTTATTGTTTTGAGTTTCCAAATGTATAGTTGTGCCTATATTCTTGCCCGATTATAGAAAACATTCTGCACACACACAATTTAATTCAAGTCGAGGACGTTCAGTTGCACTAGAAGCAATCGCGGCTCAAAGTTTTAAGGTGCTGGGTTACTGATGTGAAGATGTGGGGTCCAAGCACCAGCACTGAGAACCTGACAGTGTTGTGTCCTTGAGCCAGGCCCTCAACCCTATCTGCTCCTGCGGCGCTGTATCCTGGCTGACCCCCGTGCTCTGACCCCAGCTTCCTAACTGGAATATGTGAAAAAAGATCAATTCTCTGTGCCGTACCATTGAATCTTCACCTTACGTTCGGTCTACAGCTTGAGTTGTTGCTGTTGCACTTTCAGCTTAAAGTCCTGCCACAGTGGACAATCTGATCTTTTCACCTAACTTAGCACACGTTTTACGTCAGATACCCTTCCTGACTCAACCCTCTCATATTTAACTAAAGATTTGGCTTGGTTTGGGGTATTGGCTGGGAATCGAACCTAAGCCTTTCTGAGGGCAGGTGAGCATCGTACCACAGAGCCAACGATGCCCTAATTTAAAATTTGAGTGCAAACAATAAAAGCGTGACAATGGAAAAGTCCGTAATTAAAAATGTCCAATCTTTTTGCCTACAGACGCAAATCCATTAGCAGGGAATTAGGAATTCCACAAAAAGCTATAAGCTGCTCCTTCAAATTATACGCACTTTACTCCAGTCAAGAACAGAAATGAACCAAAGCCTCGCAATAAACTTTCGAGCATTCACAATAGTAATGACAATTAGATTAGTAATATACACACCATTTACATCTCATATTGAAATGCCCACGCCCGCCATAGCCTCAGATTCCTGTTTTGGGCTGACAGGAGAGGAACCTGATGTGATCTACTTCTGTTCTAATCCATCCACCTGACGGTTTCACATGCTATAGGTCCGATATACGTTTCTGCTTACAACAGTTGAAAAGAGCCTTATTGCCAGCTGGAACCGGTCTAGTGTTTCTCCTCGGGTATCTCTTAATGACAAGGCATTTCCGTCTCGCTGCTCACTGGATGTTTTTTGTTTTCTTGAGTTTTTCCCTGCACCATTGTGAATAAAGTCTGTGAAAATAGTGTCTCTGAAATGTAAGTGCCTTATACCTTGGCAGCACTGCACACTTAGAGATATCTCGGTAAGAAGTCCGACAGCATTGTCGAAGGAACAGAAAATCCAGGATTATCAAACTGTTAACTGAAACCCGAGGAAGCACTATATCTGGACCACAGTGAAAAGTCAAGTCAAACTGGGATTTTTGACTGTTCAGAATAAAAGAACACAGTTATACTGTAAGAGTAAAAACTCACATTATTTCTCGATATACTGTAATCCTCTACTGCACTAAAGCATTTATCCCAGCGTTGTACTACTGCCTGGATACCGGAAAGTTTTGTCAGCCATGATCGGACTGTCTGCTGTATGAAACGCTGGCCTCCCGGGAACTCCTTGGGAGTTCAGACCAAACATGTGGAAATGGTCTGAAGCATTAAATGTGGCAGCCGAGTTCCTGTAAAGTTTTGGACATTGAAGCAGTTCCGGGGGGGCCAGCGTTTCAGACGAGAAGCAGGCAGACCGATCTTTCCGCGACAAGTTTCCTGTCAATATTGAATATTCATGGGAACGACTACAGTGGGCTCCAAGACACCTCGCCCGGGATGGTAATTTACAGACTTAAACGTTTCGACCATTCAAATGTTTTACTCCGATTCAGAGTCTCATCACCATACTGTGCTTGAGGTTTTATGTAAATATCAATCAGTTTTACTCCTCCATTCCCGGGTTGACATGAGAAGGATTTCCAGGGTCACTCACGGACCAGGTAACCTGATAAGCATCATTCAGCCACAAAACCATCAAAAGCACTGACCCCTTCCACCATTCAGGACCTGTGGCTTTGTTTACCCCACGGTTTAAAAATACCTCCCCTAATTCCGCGGAGGGGTTGCTGTTCCCACAGAGTGCTTCTGAACATAATAAAATGCTTCGAATTCCTGATAAAACGCAGCGCCGTTAAGCTCATCAAATCACAGCGGAAAAACAGCAGCTTGCCTCTAAACAGTCCACGCTGCATGAAGCAATGACCATTCAACTGTCCTCTAGATTTTCCACTACATTTAAGATCTACTACTAGCATCATTCTTTTTTTTTTCTTCCTTTTTTTATTTCTTTCGTACCACCGAATGACCCCCTTCCATCAGAAGCACATGCAGCCTGTGCGCTTTATTCCACATCAAAGCCGTTCTTGACATCTTTTTTAGATACAACTGGGATCACGGTGCATTTTTGTTGTTTCTGTTGTTGTTGTCATGCAAGTTTCTGCAATCGTAGACAAGTTTCTTAAGGGACACATGGAAAATTAGGTTTTGTTTTGTTTTTTTATTTCTGCTGGATTGGGATTTTTATGTATTTTTTTTAGCTGCTGTAATTGAAGCATTTTATATTAAACTGGTACTTCATTCACAGTCTGTGAGAACATCTCTATTTATCACTGCAAAATATTTCTGATAATTTACTGTTTTTTTCCCTGATCACTTGGAAACCAATAACATGCTGAACACACGCTTTTTTTTATCAGTCACCTTATCTTAGCAACGGATTCATTCCAAGAACCTCGGAGCAAGTCCACTGGCAGGCTGCAGGGCACGATCGGTTATGCGACACTCCAACAGCACCGCTGAAATGCTCCTTATTTATGATATGTTGCATTAAAATGAACATTGATTTTTCTTTTCTCTCCCCCTCTCTCCTTCTCTTTTACTGGGAAAGATTGATGTCGCTCTATTGATTTCCAATCAGCTCATTTATTTTAATTTCGCTTTAAGCTTGTGCAGTGGTCCGAGACTTCCATAAAAAAAAAAACCGTGCATTTTTTTCCCCTGTTTTTTTTTTTCTTTTGTACACAACAGAATATAAAAATGTCTTTGTACTAATTTGCCAACAGTATATAAGAGGTCATGGTGTGCTATATGCGTGCCGATGGGGTTTTATAATCACTGCACTGAGAGTACAGTGATCCTCAGGGCCACACACACACACACACACACACACACACACACTATATCAGTAATCTCATATCTGTTCGATAGAATTAAGAGGGGAAAAAAAATAACAATGATGATATCAATGTTACTTCAGGGACACGGAAAGAATAATTAACTTTTTTTTTATTTTTCCGGCACTTGTCCAAATTCAATTAAACACAGCTATTTGTTCATGGGTCCCCACTCCAGCAAATTCAATTGGTAATGCTTGGCCTGCTGCGTGTCTGAGCTGTTTTTAGGGCTAATCAGTATATTTGCATATAGGCACCGGTTCCTGCTCATCCACTGACCCCACGCACAGGCACAAGAAAAACCTCTTCCTCCAGAAGAACAGCCTGTAATTGTTTGGGCACACATCAGCGCATGAGTACTTGCAGGATAAATGGGCTCCCATGCAGTTCTATCACTTAAGGAGGAAAAGGGGGGGAAAAAAGGCTACAACAACTTACTGATTGCTCTGACAGTGATGCATTAAAATGGGCCTCGCAAATAATTGCTCTTTCCTGTGGCTACTGTGTGGCGAGGGATGCATAATGGTGATAAAGTTTGGGCTGTGGGTGAGAGAGATAAAGACAGACATGGCTTAGCTTTTCGGACGATTCGTGCCCGTTTGTGTCCATCTGTATAAGCCGCTAGCTTGGCACAGAGTGAGACAAATAGAAAAAGAAGTCAGGAAGTTAGTAATTGTAGGTCTAGTCCTGTTTAAACAAGGTCATGAAATTCAGAGGATTTTAAATAACCAAGCGTGATCTTGGTGGATGACCATTAAACCGCTACATCAAGCATTCACAGTCCAGACGAGGATTTACATTTACAGCATTTGGCAGACGCCCCTATTCAGAACATCTCTCTTTATACATTCGAGCAGTTGAGCATTAAGGGCCTTGCTCAAGGGCCCAACAGTGGTGCTTGGGTTTGAACCTGTGACCTTCCGATTAGTAGTCTAATACATTTAAGCACTGAGCCACTCCTAGACGTTTTATACTGTAAAAATGATTACAAATCGGTAGCAAGTGTAGAAATTCTGATTGGTTCCTTAGTACAAAGTAAACAGCCACATGGGTACTTTAGTGAGGTCTACATACAGTAGGATTACATAAAGTTCCTGAGTGAGGAAACAACAATCAAAATATTGTATGTTTGAATACCCAAGATGTCACAGCCATCCATGGCCAAGAAGCAAGGGCACAAATTGGTGATGGCTGTGCTTTCTGGGTGAGAGGACTGGCATATACTCTCGTTTTGGGGAAGTGGTAGTTCAGAGGGTTAAGGCTTTGGGTTACTTTGGGTGGTGGCTGCCACTGGGCCCTTGACCAAAGCCCTTAACCCTGTCCACTCCAGGGATCTCTGTATCGTGGTTGACCCTGCTCTTGCGCTTTGGCTCCAGCTTCCTAACAAGCAGAAAAAAAAAAAAAGAATTTCACTGTGCTGTAATGCATATGTGAAAATAAGGACTTCTTCTTTATGACTAAGGACTTCAACATAATGAACCAGTTATGGGTGTCTCTGAGGTTTTATACAGGACGACTGGTAGATGACCAAATTGTGTGTGGGGGAAAAAAAAACATAAATGTCATCCAGGAAGTAAGCGAAGTGTACTGTATGCCTGCTTTTCTTGGGATACGCACCGGGTCCACCATGTCCCTGACCAGGGTAAACTGGTTAGTGAAGATGAAATGTAAATAAACATGAGGTAGATTAGTTAGAAAAGCTTCAGAGATGTGATTTGAGCCCAGATTTCAGAAAGATCCTCATTGTAGCACATGTATCGGAAAACAGCAAGCCTTCTGGCATTGCGTTTTGGCCAAAGGCAAACTGTTTAAAGTGCTGTTGTGTGCATATTCCAAATGCTGACCTTAACTGACCACAGATTAGGTCACTGTGTTTGAGTCAGAAGAGACGTGGCGGCACTTGGCTCCTCTTCTGGAAATCCTCTATCTTGAGCTAAACAGATTATATGTTTTCTACGTGGAACGTTTCTTTCAATTTTTTCGGTTAAAGATTTGTTAAAAAAAAAAAAAAAAAAACTTGACGTTTTTGTGACTTAGATGTGATCTACGCTGGAACAGCTGAGGCTCAGTGGCTTTACCTCAAAATCCCCCCCAAAAAATAGAAAGGAGAAAAAAAGAGAAAGGCTCAGGGTTTTGGGTTGGAGTCTATTTCTTATGTCTATTACACCTGTATATGAGCACCTGCTTAGCAATATTGTACTGTACAATACTGTACTTAAGCCAGAGCTGCTCTAAAATCATGATGAGATCTGCAGCCTGGCATTTTACCCTTTCACTCACGCAAAGGTTTGAGGAATGCTCAGTTGTCCTTCCATGGCTTTTAAAAAGTAGTGCAGGACTCTTAGTGTTTGACCGATTGACCGAACAGAATGAAATTAAACACCCCAAAAAGTGGCACAATAAAGCAGATTAAAAGGAAATATTACAAGGAAAGGGCACGCAAGGGCACTGAAATAAATGTTAAATAAATACGGAAATATTGAATCGTTTTCGTCAGCAACAAGCTTAAAATGCCTCGGCTGTGGTCATACCACATTTTTGCTTTTGGAATGTTGTCCCTGAGGTGGAGAAAAATCAGCAGCCGTGCTGCGATGCGTTTCTGACAATAAAGTAGTAGTTTGGTAAATAGAAAACCTTAGCCAGATAACCAGTTTGTCCCTGATAGGTGATGACGTTGGAGGAGAAGGAAACGGAGAAGAAAAAACTTCTTTTCGGTTAAAAATGAAGCAGTTTTTCCACATCAAGGCTTTCAAATAGACATGACCTTAAAATCTCAATTACTGTATCCCCTGTCAGCCCAAAACTTTAAAGCCTATAAAGGTGATCATAAGACCTCTTCAGTATTGTCCTATTTGGTCATTCATGTTGAACCCTGGAATTTGGTGTCACCATCGTGTGAATTGGATCACATGCATTGGAAATGCAGCGTAGAGCATTGCACATTGCCGGAGAATTGAGTGTTAAGGTGTGAGTCGTGGACATTTACCTCACTCACCAAACACAGCGCTCTGCTCGGCACTCACTGTTTCTTCAATCAATGCCATGTGTCAATGGACAACAACAATACATATACTATATATTTCCAATTATACTTCCATATCCAATCATAATGGAGAAAGTATGACTTGCCCGAAAACATTTTATTTTTACATCTTGATGCTCAGTGCTGTCAAACACTTAAATATCTCCCATGCAACCCAGAAATGAAATCCCGGCCCTGCTGATCGGTCTTGAACTGTTCCGTTCATTGTTTTTGATCAACTACAGATTGAACAGTAATTAAGTCCGGTACAAACGTCTGTTCTACTCGATATAAGATATCAGTGCTTTAACTGTTGTTTAAGCCTCCCGATGGCGCGTCACACACATCACTCGACACGTTTCAACACGTCAGACCCCCCAGACGTAACATGGGGTTGGGGGGGGGGCGGTTATGGTCTTCCTTTTACACAGATCTCATCTCAGCCCTGTCACTACTGCTGCTCCTGGCTTAAAGGCACGACAACAATGACTCCTGATTCCGCCTCTATTCCATTCATACATAACGTTGAGCGCGGTATTCCCGGTATTCCGGATCGCTGAATGCGGCTGCAGATTTTTTTTTTTCATCAAAGCAAAATTCAAAGAGGATATAAAAGTAACTGCTAGAAGAAGCAAAACTCATTTTTCAAGTATCATGTTCTCTTCCATTTAAGTGAAAACGCTCTCGCGGGGAAGATTTTCACAGAGGTTCAACATTTTTGCTCCATTTGAAAAAAAAAAAGTTTTAGTCATCATTAGTTCCCACTAACCAGTTCTTCACCATTGCAGATCTGCCAACAGGGAAGAGTGAGAATGAGCACATACTTCTTCAGAAATACTTTTGAACTGCTGCTCTCATATTTCTCACACCAACACAGACCTGATCATATTAGAAGGAAAACACTGACTGTACTCTTGACTTCCACGATTGGTTATTTTCTCTGACTGACAAAAACAGAGCAATGGTATTCTATCTATCCAGAAAGTCGGGCAGATTTTGCCTTCCCATGGTCATGGAACACTACTCAAGATGATAATGCCAGATTTCAAAGATTTTGATCAACGTTTGGTCTACTCCAATCTGTTGTCCCTTAAGTCCCTGCCCACTTCAGTACTACCTCTGAAGCTCCGCCTCCTCACATGAGTGAACATGTTGCCTAAGCACCTACTGTCGCAAGAGTAGACACTCCTTGCAAAGTACCAAAGGCGCTGATATTTTTTGACAGCTGATGGAGCACTGGAAGAAATACTACCACTCTCATGACTTAACTAATTATCCTCATCTTTAAACGTCTCTTGTAAGACTCGCATAATAATGAGGTCACATAACATCGTCTGCAGTTCAAACTGGTGGGCACATTCACGACAGGGCGTAGGGTCAGAGGTCACGTCAGAGGCATGCCGTGATTCTGTCTAGTGTCAGATACTGACAGCATGAATACTTTCACCATCCCAGTGAATGTTAGTGAATATAAAGCGGTCCATTAAAATGCCCGGATTCCTGTCCGCAAAAATTGGGTCCAGTTTCCACCAAAACAGAAAGGAAGAAAGAAAGAAAGAAAGAAAGGAGGGGGGTGAAAAAAATGACATCTCAGCAGGCAGAAAAGGGACATGCGAGAGATTACGGGTCCGTCTTCAATGATGCCCTTTCAGTTTCAGTGCATGCAAGATAGAGAGACTGTCCAACATGTCTGCCCTTTGACACTATTTGGAACGGTTGTAGCACTTCCAGGGAGACAGGCTGCTGGAGAAAAAAATGCTTGAAATGGCTTTGAAGGCTGCGGAGCTCCAAAAGACAACACCATATGACTGAATCAGATGCTGCAACCTAGAAATATGCCCTCAGCTGAGCGCCACAATGGGGATTCAGTTCTCCAGAGGATAGCACCCGACTATACAGCAGCGGCACACAATGGACTTCTGTTCTCAAAATGTTGTTTGTCACTTCTCTGTTTAACTCAGTAACAGGCTGCTGTGTAAATGAACTTCCTACGCTTGATGCAATTTGACGGGTGTCTTCATATAGAATTTCGCAACCGAGCTTGTGCCAGGGAGCCACGTTTCAGTTTTCACGTTCGTAATCCAGATAAATGAACGCGTGTGAAGCCATGGCGACGATGCAATATCCAAGTATTCATACAAGAGGAAACTTTGCAGGCAAAAGGTTGAATGCATTTTTCGGCCGTCATCCGTACCGAAAATAAGAAACAGTTGCCCTTTTTTTCGTCGCAAAACAAATCTGGCTAGAAAAGTTCTGCGACTAAGCGAGGAAGAGTGAGGCGCTACTTTCTGTTCTGCTATCTGCTCAATGAAGGCCTCAAAAACAGGATGTAAAAATGACTTCCTTTGATTGCTATGGACTAGACACAGAGCCTGTCAGCCAATTTGCAGCTTTCCCAGCAGTCCAGGCTGATAAGACAACGCAGGCAGGTGTAGGCCTACAGTACCTTGTGCTGAATAGGTAGGCTGCTGCTCAGTAACTTCAAAGTGCACAGCGCTGTGACATACGCTTTGTTAATTACAGAAAAAGGAAAATTCAACATTTTACAAGAATAGTTTCAACATTGCGCACAGATAACTTTGTTTCGTACATTGTGTCAGTGCTTTCCAGTATTCTGCCAAGAAGCCCCAATAAAATCCACACTTGGCTTTCTCCCAGCTGAACACCCCAGCTGTTGGGATGGGAAACATTTCCAGCTTTCCAAATGTGCGTGCATTTTTTTAGGCTGTTTCAAAGTCTACAATCTGGGGATTGATCCAGGGAAGGGCGTCCCCAGACCAAAACCCCTAACAGACCTAGACTGACCAAATCTCTCAAGAGTTTATATTATTGTTTTTTTTTTTTTTGTGTGTGTGTGTGTGTTCCAACTTTTTAAATGCATTTATTTTAGGGCGTTTCAAATTCAAACCGGGTAGTCAAGTATTTTGCATGGAACATGGCAAGGGTTCCCACAGAAAACCAAGCAAACCCTAAGGGTGCTAGACTGACTCGCTGTCTCGAGGGTTTCTAATAATTTATTTCAACAGACAATGTTCTTCTTATTTGTACAATTTAACAGCAAACCCGGTAATGTAGGGTTTTGCATAGAACTTGGGAAGGGCTTGCACTAGACTGAGGTGTTCTCTCAGGGGTTTCTCTGGATTTCTTTGGACGGACGGTTCTAGCTTTTAAAATGATTCATATTATTTATTCCAAATAAATAAACACAAATCCTATAAAGTAGGGGCTTTGCATAGAACACGGAAAGGGTTCTGATAGAAAACCAATCAACCCGCGCATGATCTGTTCTCACAAGGTTTTCTTAAAAGTTCATTAGGTGGTAAATAGCTCTACCCTTCTCAAAGAGAATTTTAGGGGAATTCAAAGGCAACACCAATAGTTTCGGGTTGAACATAGAAGCATGGAAGGGTTTCCTCAGAAGACTCATTCTTCCTACAACTGTTCATGTTTGGAGGATTTAACTATCTACTACAGAGTGTTCACGAGTTGAGGATAAGGCAAAGGAAAGGAGCCTGTGTTATGCAGTCCACTTATTCCAGTTTCTACTGTGAGTATGCAGTAATGCATGGCAGGTCGGCTCTCCTAAGTTCATTTGACACCTGCAGTCAAATCATCACACACACTCTTCACTCTCCTGCCATCTGGAAAAAGGTACCGAAGCATTCGGGCACTCACATCCAGACTATGTAACAGTTTTTACCCAGAAGCCATCCGTCTCCCCAACACAAAGAGACTGGACTGATGAACACACACGCGCACACACACACACACACACACACACACACACACACACACACACACACACACACACACAAATCACTAAAACAGACGAATTAAATAACATCCGGACTGAACTGAGAAACACACATATGCACAATCACACTGATTTACAACCACCTTAATTTGTTCATACCCACCTATCTGAACTGCTCTTTGCAATATTTGCACAATATTTTATTTCACTTTGCGATTTGCACACAATATTTTTTTTTAACACAATGTAAATTGTTTACTTGCTGCTCTCTCCACTACCTCAACCCATACCTCATCACTAAAAAGCCATTTCTTAACTGTAACGTGTTACGTTGTCGTGTTGTCATGTAGCTCTTCGTTTGCACATTTGCACGTGCACTTTGTTGTCTCTTGTCTGCTGTCTTTGTTGTCTCTTTTTTGTATAGAAATTGATAGTCTTTTAGGTTAACTTAAAAATGTAAAAAATCTGCGTTGTTAAACTTATGTCGTGTTGTTAATTTATGTCGTTGCATGTATGTAGCACCTTGGTCCTGGAGGAACGTTGTTTCGTTTCACTGTGTACTGAACTGTATATGGTTGAAATGACAATAAAAGCCTACTTGACTTGACTTGAGTATTATTCTATTTGCTGAATCATAATCAATAATGAAATGTATACTTTTGTTTTGTTTATAATTTGATTTAGTTTAATTTCATATGGCAAATCATTAAATGAGACAAAATATATACACAAAAATAAGACTAAAACTATAGTACATACCATCGTACAGAACCATGGTACTTCAGGTATTACCATGGTAGACATTGTATGCCCTATAGAGTACCAGGGTAGGCACTATATCACTTCAGTGGGTACCCTGGTATGTTCAATATGTTGAATTGGTATCACAGTGATCAGCAGCTTAGCTAAAATGGAATGTTTGTACACAACATTTTCCATAGGACCATATTACATTATAGTAGCAAAGAATGTACCATGGTAGAATTGTGTTGTACATGTTCTATATCAGCAACAGAGTACCACAGTAGTGTCAAAAGGCACGGTGCGAAGTTTGATTACCAGATGATGCTGAAACTTCTCGCAGCTGAGAATCAAGAGAGAGCTGATTGGCCAAGCTCTCTCAACGGGGTGGGGTGGGAGGCATTTAGTGCTCTAACATCAAGCACGGCTCTACAGCCAATCATGGGCGTCTGTGAACTCACGCAAGCAGAAGGATCAGATAGTGCTGTGTTACACACTATCTGACCCCTCCAAGTGTGTTACCTAGCCCCCAACAATGCGGCAGGAGGAGTTCAAAAAGATGCGGTCAGCTGACGTCACGTGGTTTGGAGGAAACACGTGACGGTCTTTGGCCCTCCCTGACTGATGGTATTAGTAGCCTTAATATGTGAGCCCCTTAGTGATGAGGAGGAATAGGACACAACTAAATTAGAGAAAAAAATCTGAAAAAATACCCCCCACCACCACCACCAAAAAAAAAGGTGACACAGTGGTTTAGTGGTTAGCACTGTCATCTTGGACCTCCGGAGTCCAGGTTCAATTCTCGCCTCTGGGTCTATGTGCATGGAGTCTTTATATTCTCCCCGTGCTTGGTGGGTTTCCTCCAGGTACTCCGGTTTCCTCCCAGAGTCCAAAGACATGCAGGTTAGGTTAATTGGCGCTCCCACATTCCCACAGTGTGTGTGTATGTGTGCCCTCGGATGGATTAGCACCCTCTTTAGGGTGTACCCTGCATCTAGCCCTAAGTCTCCTGGGATAGGCTCCAGTCCCCATGCCCCCCCCAGATTAAAGTGGTACAGACGATAAGTAATAATACCATGGTACATATACCATGATAAAATGTCTTACTGACAGCTTAAGTTGAATGATGGGCATGTAGAGCATTAAACTAGAGTATCAGAAATACAAAATTGTGTCCAAATATTCAGAATCTTCTGCACACAGCTCCGTCGTTTGACATCACAAGTAATTTTAGCAGCTTGCATCTACAAATATCACCCACAACCCAAAAATACATCTCATGTTCGGTTCGCTCCCTGATGTTGAGTTGATTTAAAGTGGAATCTTATTTCCACTGCAATTGAACTGTGCGTTTCCTCTGCACCAGACTGAGATCACCTGACTTAGGGTCTCAGTTCTAGTGTTACGGCTGTACCTGTCTTTTCAAATGAACCGCACTGTGGAGGACAGGGTTTCATTCTTGGTGCGTGAAACAAGTTTGACAAATATCGTGTCATCCCCCCTCTCCCTTTTTTTTTGGGTCATGTGCATTGTACATTATGTGCATTGCGAAACCAGATCAATGAAAAATGCAAACTTAGCAAAAGAGGCAATTTTGCTTTCATTCTTGGTTTAAGTTATGAGTGGAAAACACCACTGAACACAGTCACATCCTGGGGGATTTAGGTACTCCTTGCACCTTATCTCTGTCTGTATATATGGGAAGCACAGAAACATTCGGCATTCTGTTTTAGTGAAACTGGAAACCAGTTTTAGTGAAACCAGCGTCGTTATGTGCATATTCCAAATGCTGACCTTAAATAACCACAGTTTTAGTCACCGCAGTTGAGTCAGAAGAGATGTGGCAGAACTTGGCTGCCCTAGTGGAACTTCTGCTCTGCTAATCTTGAGTTAAATAAATGATAGAGTTTCTCTGTGGCTTGTGTGTGTGTGTGTGTGTGTATATATATATATATATATATATATATATATATATTTTTTTTTTTTAAACTTACCAATAAAAATAGACATGATGAAAGTGCGTTGTCAAAAACATTGGCAGAAAACTGTCACTTTAACAGCAAGATTAACTAGTTTTTAAGAGAATTTGATGTTATCTATATAAAGAAAAGAAAGGTTTTGTCTGTAAATTGGTCAGAACTCACTCTTTTAATGATATCTTTAACAATTCATACATTGGAGGACCCGAAACCAGTCTCGGATTTTTTTTTGTCCGCCTGTCTGTCTGTATGTCCGTTCAGCTGAATTTAATGAAACTTTTGCAGTACTTTGATATCTGCCTGAAGTTCAATCTGCGCCACAGGTGAAATCAAAATGTTGATTAAAAGCAATGTTATGAACAGTTATGTGTTGGATTTAATAACCTAATTTTAAATAAAGCTCAATGTAAACCAACACCTGCACTAATAGCGATTAATTAGATAAGGTAAGCGGAATATTTTTATAGTTGAAATAACAGCACTGAAGTGGTATAAGTTAATTTCAACATGCTAGATCATTTTAAGACAAAGCGTAATGTGTATCCAATCGACTTTCTCGATTTCTCATCTGTGATTCACTTTCTGATTACTGAACAGTAATATTAGGCTGACAACGAAAGAAGTACAACTTAGCATAACAAGGCATAAGAAAGGCAGACATATAAATAGGCTTCAACCTGAATTAATAACATCACTCATAACATTAAAGATGATCAGCTTATTTGAGCTTTAACCCTTTAACTATTTCTACAAACTCTTTTCCTGTCTCTTCACTTGAGAATAAAGTTTTCTAAGGGAACTTGATGTTGTAAGTGCTATAAAGAACTATATTCATATAAATGTTTAAATTTCTAAAAGGTGGCAGGTTCAAGCCCCACCACCACCAAGTGGTCCATGTTTGGCCCTTCACCCTCAACTCCTGGGATGCATAATGAGATAAAAATGTAAGTCACTCTGACAAAGGGTGTTTGCTAAAATGCTGTGAATGCATTTTTAACTTGAGAATAATAATAGACATGATGAAAGTGTGTTGCCAAAACCAAAACCGTGGACAGAAAAAGTGTCACTTCACTTATATAACTTTAGAATAAAAATAGATATGACGAAAGTGCGTTGTCAAAAACATTGACAGAAAAAAAGTGACACCTTGAGAGGAAGATTCACAACTTTTAAAGGGAAATCGATGTTATAAGTGCTATAAAAAGCCTTGTTTATCGCATTTAATGTTTATACATGGTTATTTACAAGAAACAGTAAAGTGGCACTGCGCTCCCTGTGGCGAAACGCACTCCTGCGGTAACTCTCACAGAATGAGAACGCTTGTTGCGCCCCCCCTCCTCTACGTTTTGTGTGCGTATATATACGGGGGATAAAAATAGCCGGCCAATCCGCGGAGAGGACCGGGCACTCGAATGAGCCAATAGCAGCAGCGCAAACGTGAATTCATTTACTCGGGCGGCTCCCGATTGGTCCACGGTGATATCATGTGCGCCCGTGCGGGCTCTCGCGACGCGATTGGCGGCGTGCTGCGAAAAAAACGTCACGCCGTCACGGGCTCAGTGGGCGGGGCTTCCTTGCGCGAGCACTCTGCGAGGTTTGAATAAGGGAAGTTTTGACAGAGAGAGAGAGAGAGGAGATCCGCGCGCGCTCGCTCAGGCTCCTCACTCCTCACACACACTCAGTCCTTCTTCTTCTTCTTCTCGTTCAATGTAAGAGATCTGCTGCTGCGCTCTCTGCCTGGACGGGACAACATCTCCAATTAAGGGAGATCTTTTTTTTTGCGCTCGTTCTTTCTGTATTTCTCTCTCCGTTTGTGTGTCGCGATGGATGTTTTGCCCATGTGCAGCATTTTCCAGGAGCTGCAGATCGTCCATGACACCGGTTATTTCTCCGCGTTACCCTCGCTGGAAGAGTACTGGCAACAGGTAAGGAAATATGCATGTCGTAAATGATTGTTTTTTTTTTCTTCCTCCTTTTAAGTGATTGAAACAACCTGGATGTGTGCGCTCGCGCGCCTGTCGGACAAGCACTAATACTAATAGCTATCAAGCAGTAGGTTAAATACCAAATTGATTACGATTAGCAGGGTTTTTGTACTTGTTCTGATGTTCTGCAACTTGTCGTGACATTATTGCATCCCTGTCTGAACATATAGGACGAGCAAGAGAGGTTGTAACCTGTGATTTATTATTATTTATTTTATTTTTATTTATTTGGGGAAAAAAAAATATTTGTCATGAAATATGTTTTCTTTGACAGTGCATGGCCGAATTTGGTAAGAACGGCGCACAACGCTGTATGCATGCATGCATGCGTGTGTGTAATGGTTTTAATTCTGAAGCAATGCCGCACAGACAAGTATGCATCAGTTCGGTGTGAAGTGAGGACGCGCGTGGGCTTCTGTAAATAGCTTTGGGTGTAAATAAAAATACAAATAAGAAAGCAAAAATTAAGAGCGGAGGTAGTGTGTGAGTGTGTGCATGTGCGTGTGTGACAGAGAAGGCTTCACCAGCCGCATACTTTCGCACTAAATAGTGCTCACGCCAAAACACGCGCGCGCGCGCACGCACGCACGCCCTCGGCTGTTCGAACGTTCCCTAGGTGGCGTAAGGCTGCTTTGAGTGTAGTGCGGAAGTATGCGGGTCTTTGGCACGCGGCCAACGGTTCAGTCTGTACACGAGAGAAAAAAAATATAATGGTATATTTTTTTATTCTAATAATAATAATAATAAAACATGTAGCACTGAAATGCATTTGTATTTTTGTTCCTGTTATTTTCCTTAATCTGCTTCTGGAGTGTTTGCATGAGATCACTGAGATTTTCACAGATACACATCCTGCTTTTGAGGAAATCAAATCACCATGATGGTCAGGAGTTCCCACTATAAGGGTGCTTAAGTCTACCTCATAGCTCAACCGCTCATAAGGTTAAACCCAAGCACTAAAGGTGTAAAAGATTTCCAGGTGATCTAAGATTCAGTGAAGTGATTGCAAAACAGGCTCTTAAGAATCAGCCAGTCAGTCAAATAACCCTGAAGGAACCCTGTGCAGATGATCGTCCGTCAGGTTCCTCGTTCGAGACTCAACAACATCGCTGCGCAAGTGGAAAGTTTCGGACGCCCGAATGTGTCGGAGCTGCAGTTTGTGTAAAAAGGCAACAGCCGGTGGTTTAAAGAGGAGGATGTCCATAGCGTGTCAGCTTGAATGAGGAAACTCGGCAGAAGCAGAGATGGAGGAAGTGCTGCGGCTTCCTTAAAAGGACTCTAAAACCAGCGCATGAGTCACTCCGAGTCTGTTGCCACAGAGTAAATGTTAGTCTTTCAGAATGAGGCTTGACGATGTTCACTTAGCAAAGCTAAATTTGGGCAACAATTGTACCACGAGCGCCATAATTGGATTTAGGTGTGTTGTGTTTGAGCAGAAATGTCTTTGAGATCAGTTATTCATGCAATGACGGGTCAGGTCATCAGAATTAATTTTTTTATTTTTAATTTTTTTTTGGTTTTTTGATTGTCTTGTTCTGATCAGCTCTTGTGTCTCTTTTACGTCAGACATGTCTGGAGCTGGAGCGCTACCTGCAGAGCGAGCCGTACGTCTCGGCGTCCGAGCTCAAGTTCGACCCTCAGGAGGACCTCTGGAGCAAACTGATGTTCGCGTGCGGCGACGGTGACAAGGCCGAAACGGACTCGAACCCCAGCGCCGATCTCGTTCACGTCAAGGAGGAGGACGCTCAGGACGGCCCGATGTCGGAGACGCGCAGCGTCAACTCGGACGCCAGCAGCGAGGCCTCGGATAGCTCGGAGGAGCTCTCGCCGACGCACATCTTCGGCTCGAACCCTCTCGGCTCGGGACACTTGCCATCGTCTATCATCGCCACGCCGCCGTCATCTCCGGAGGCCCTCCAGGAACCAGTCATCCCTCAGCTCTGGGGAACCATACACACTGAACTGCATGTAGCTGGGAAGGCCAGGCACGGTGCAACGGCCAAGGGGGGTGCGACGGATAAACTGGCGCTGCCCGGAGGAGACACGTCTCCGGACGGCAGGAGGAGGGTGCACAGGTGCCACTTCAACGGCTGCCGCAAAGTTTACACAAAGAGTTCACATTTAAAAGCACATCAGCGGACTCACACGGGTAAGACCTTTAAAACAAAACAAAAAAATTCTTTGCTCCACGTGTGTTTGTGTTTGCGTGCGTGCGTGTGTGTGTGTGTGCGCGCGTGTGTATATCTTAGGAACGGGTGACGACTGGACATTTGATGCCTGGTTGGGTGTTGGGGATTTTCCAGTGTCTCAGGAGGACAGATTTGGATAAAAAGTCGACGGGGCATTCCGACTGCTTCATGTTCGTCTGACTCATGCGCTCCTTTTCCAGTTGGAATGCCCCTGTATTTATTTATTTATTTTCCCACTTCATGATCTGGACAGGAGAATGAGCATAATTTCCGTAGCCATGGAAACGGGTGCTAAATTCCGAGCTCCTTCGGCGGATCAAAACACGAGTCGCACAAAACACGTCATCAGGCCGGGACAGAAACTTCATGTCTGAGTGCCATTTATCGGTTCCACTCGAGTACCACGCGATGATGTTGCGCGTTCACTCAGTCTTTCCTCTCAGCTGCAGGAGCATTGACTCTCCGGGCATATCTGCCTCACATGACTGCATGGCTAAACTATGACCTAATCTGTTTGGAATGTGGCTATGCCCTAGGGAGGGAGTGAGCGCTAGGGAGGGAGGGGTGGGGGCAGAGGCCTAGAGGGAGGGAGGGAGGGAGCAAGGGAAGGAACCTGTTCTACCAAAACACTGTTTCGTCATGGGAAAGGGCCAGACGTTTCAATAGGGCAACCGGGTGGCCCACCGCTCCTTTTCATCCTTAGTCCTGAGTGAAACCCATCTTGTTTGCTGATCTCATTTGTTCATTCAGATCATGTTTGTGTTTACAAAGTCATGTGAATCTGTCCCTGTGTGTGTGTGTGTGTGTGTGTGTGTGTGTGTGTGTGTGTGTGTGTGCTAGAACTAAGTACTTGTGATAGTGTCAGTTCTTTTCTTTTTCAAAGCTTGCCAGCTCGGCTCTCCCTGAAGGTGTTTGCGCGGTTTTTGTTTGCAGGTGAGAAGCCGTACAGGTGTTCGTGGGAAGGCTGCGAGTGGCGCTTTGCACGCAGCGATGAGCTAACCCGGCACTTCAGGAAGCACACGGGTGCAAAGCCATTTAAATGCAGTCACTGTGACAGGTATGCTCATTCTCTCTCTCTCTCACATACCGTTTCATTTTTTTCTTCTTCTCTCTCTGGGAGAACGTGACAGTTATCGCGTCCCGGACGCCTCGACTCAGGAGCCTGCCTGCGCCTTTGATGTGCGGCGACGCGGAATACAATAGATTTCGCGATTCTCCGTCCTCCATTGATTCCTTTTTATCTGTTCATCGATGGCAGTCATCACATTATGCTCGGATTTCATCACTTAATTGCCTAATCGGATTAAGTGCTTCAAAGAGCAACGACAACAGTGTCGTATTTCCCGAATATTGATATCGACAGTTTTTTTTATTTTTTTTTATTTTTTTTTTTACGAGTGAAGGATGCGCCGAGTATTTGAACAGAGTCGCAACCCGTCCCCGCATTTCGTGCGATTCTGTCTTTCTGCCGCTTTTAGCTTGGGAAAGAAAAAGACTTATTTATCTGATCGACTTCTATCACCGACACGACGCTTTGGACAAAAGGCCTCTCGTCAGATTTGCAAGCAAAGCGCTTCTCAGAGTGTCGCGCGCCAGATTTGGTTCCTTTCAAAAACCGTTATTATACCTGGAGTTGCGTCCGGATTTTATGCGCTGTAAATCACCAGCACTTTCTAAACCTGTTCGGGTCAGAGGTTAAGCCTGAAGTGGGCGTGGCCCAGTTGTATACGAGCCAGATCATGGAGCTTAGTTACATCGATGTAGAGTTGCATGCAGTTGAATCGAGAGATTCGAACACCATTGAGATGTTCCCCTTTATAAACTGTTACACCGGGCAGTTATTAAGGATGTCGCGCATCTCCTATCCATATGCACGGCCGTTATCCGTTCATCCCACGCTATTCACATTCACAATAGTGTATACTATTCCTGTTGCCGCTCTGTATCCTGGCGCCGTCACGACTGACCCTTTTATGTCCTTTCTCATCTTCCAGGTGTTTCTCCAGGTCAGACCACCTGGCCCTGCACATGAAGAGGCACCTCTGAGCAGGTCGTGGCAAGTGCGGATTTGCCCTCGTTGTATCGTGACCAGCCTCCTGGTTGCCCTGCCCTCGTCGGGGGGGAGGAGTGTGTGTCCAGCCAAAGCATGCCATTTTGCACCGTACCCTGTGCCTCCGGGAATCTCGGGGAGAAAGGCCTACTGAGCGGTTGTGGAAAAGAAAAAAAAGAAGAAAAAAAACCCTACATAAAAAAAATAAATGAATTAAAAGACAAAAGTACACGGAGAGGGATGAAATCATGTGCGGAGGAGAAGAAAAGAAAAGCAGAGAATGAAGGACTTTTGGACAAAATGACGACAAAAAAAAAAAGAAAAAAAAAAAAGAATGAATGATGGTGTGTGTCATATGGTGCATGTTGTTTTGGGACAGCTCCTGGACAACCAATACACTGGTACTTATTAAAGGACCCCAAAAAAAAAGAAAGCAAAAAAAAAAAGCCTGTTTGTTTGGGATGAACGTGAGCTCGAACGCGCGAGAGAGTGTGAGGATAAGTGTATAGCGTGCGATTGTGGGGAGGAGGGGGTGGGAGAGGGGTACCAGTGTGTTGCTGCAGACTGAATGGTGTGAGAGAATGAGTTTTTTTTGTTCTTTTTTCCTTGCAAGCCTGTGATAGTGGGAGAAAAGCGCGTCTTCTCGGTGTCGGCGTGGAAGCCGGGACTTGCCCCATTTTTTCCCCCCCCAGGCTCTGTGCTCTCAAAGGGATGATGGGACTTTGGTTACATCTAGATGCACCCCTTAGCAACCACCGACCCTGCCGTTCCCTCTGCCCCCTTCCCCCTGCAGTTGGTGGCTCTACAGGGTCCCTTCATGAATGAAAGTGGCTTTTTTTTTTTTTTTTTGGTGTTTGGTGCAGCTACTAAATGTGCAATGTGTTCGGTAGCTTGTTTTTTTTTTTTTTTTTTTTTTTTTTTTTTTTGACAAGCTACAAAAAAAGCTCTTTCGTTGTCCATTGTATAAGCTGTGTGCTTAGAGATAAAACACAAAACTATAACTTCTTCACTATCAAAAACAGGTGTTGCATGGTATTAGGGTTTGTACTCTTAATTTTTTATTTTTGTTCCTGTTCTTTGTTATCAGGACTGCTAATAGATTCCAATAAAGTGCAGCTAAATACGAATGGTTAAATGTTACAATATATTGTACATAAATGGAATGATAATGATTCTCTTCAAATCCTGTCATTGATGCTTTTTTTTTGTTTTGTTTTGTTTTTTGTTTTGTTAGTAAGGAAAACCACTATTGCTTAGAGTTTATTTTGTTCGCGCGTCTTCTTTCGTCGCTGAGGACTGCTGTTCTGTCTCTCTTTCCTACACATCTTTCTGTCCTTTCATTCTTTCCCTGTTATTAATGCACTGTTGACCTTAATGGTGCCTTATGCAAGTGACCTTGTCCTGTGGAATAGCCTTGGTCTTGGGGGTCACGCGTGTCTTGTATGAGTGAATTTAGCTTCATTAAGGCTCTGTTTCCTATAAAAAAGAAAAAAAAAATATATATATGCACCTTTTTGTTTTTCTTAAGCAGCCATTCTTGTTTCTGACACGAACAAACACACTGATTCGCTCTTTTAATGTTGAGCGTAAATATTTACATCCATAAAACAAACAAACAAACAAAAAAATTTGAAGCACTTATGGACAGATTGCGACACTGTATTATGTAATGAATGTTTTTCTTTTTTTTTTTTTTTTTTTAATGGACAAATTAAATATTGAAAAAATATATAAAAACTGCAGAAACGCTGCTTCTTGTACAACAACGCTTAAGGGGAAATGGAAAAAATTACCCAGCCGCCTTGCCATCGTTTGACACCGAGGTTCAGAAGCCTGGACTCGTCTCCCCTGCAACCAAGACGGAGGGAGAGGGGGAAAAAAAAAAAAGTAATGATTTATTGTAATTAACAAGCTCTAGCAGGACAGGCCTCGCCTTGTAGCGCATCGGTGTAATGAATTACTAAAGGCTTTGCTGGCACACATTCTGCCACAGACTGCTGACTCCGACAGTTCGCTATTGACCTGTCTGGACGGCGTTGTTTTAGCCTGGCAACAGTATTATGGAAACAGAGAACGGGCATCCAGAAAGATCAAGATGAATTACTTCTTTTCATCCCGCACAATGTAAATTTACAGACCTTGAACTGAAGCCTTTAGTTTATCAGACATACTGTCTGGATGTCCACTAAGCATTTTTATTTATTTTTTGTTGTTTCTTTCTTCTTTTCTCTAGAACAAAATCGCTACCGAGGACTACAATCGATTACAATCCGAATACCTGAATATCACGCATGCTGTGTGTTCTTGTTATGTGGAGGGGGAGGGGGGGGGATGACAAAGCTCAACAGATAGTAATACTGTGTATATATCAGGGACTTACTGGAATTGAGCAGCAGAGGCACATGAATTTTAGATCAGATCACTGCAGGAGGATCAGCGTGAAGAAACCCGGCTATAAAATCCAATCAGCGAGTGTTAAGCAGGCAAAAAGGACAGAACATCCCCTCTCTCTCTTTCTCTCTCTCTCTCTCTCGGAAAGAAGCAGAATTCAAGCGGGAATCGAGCCTTAATCAAGCCTCCCTGTTTTTTGTTTTTTTCTTCTTTGCTTGTAACTATAACCAACGCTTTCTATCACACTTTTTCCCTCTCACACCTTCTCCTCTTGTGTATTTCTTGAATATTTGTACAAAAATTGAAAAGAGATAAAAGTTACAAATGAGATACAAAAAAAAAAAAAAGCATTTTCTAAGATTTTTATTTGTTCCTTCTTTATATAAATTTTATTTGAAATTGTTTTGCAAAATTGTTCTATTTCTGTATGAATGTATTTTTTATTGGAATAATAAGAAATTCTTATCAGACATCATTTGCTTCTTGTTTTGCTTCTATACCTTACGCAAGAGCCGACCTCTAGAGATTTGGATTAACCTAGCCTTTTGACATCCTGCTACATTTTTTTTTTTTTTTTTTACGGGACAAATAAAACTGCTCTGCAAGGCGGTACCTCGGCATATGAATTGAATCCGTTCCGGAGGCGAGTTCGTAATGCGAGACGCATTTTCCCATAGGAAATAATGTAAACGCAGATAATCCGTTCCAGCCAGCCAACACATATCACCAATATCACCAATTTCCAACACTATAATCATATTTTTTGCATATAAAAACAGTCAGAACATTTATGAAAGGCATGTAAATGAAATAAAATATGAAGACGTAGACATTAAACCACACTTGATCTTAATTTATGATTCCTCTTGGCACCGGCTGCTTTAAAAACAAATTGGAAGTGGCTCCATTTTCCTTGTTAACATTCTTGGGACCCGTGGTGCTACAGTATGTCTTCTCTAAATCATGCACAAAATGTAAAAAAAAAAAAAAAAGAATATTTAAACTCTCTTTGCTTGGCCTTGCGCTAACGCGAACAAGTTTTGAACGGCTCCCGGAAGTTTTGAACGTCCTGTTAAACGTAATTCAAAGTCAGTTCACAGAAGAGGTTATTGTCACTAATATATATTTAAGAGCCACAACAGTATTTACCCCAGGAATCTGTTACTTTTACTTTGCATCAACTTTGTCTAGGTGCATTTGGACAAGACTTGACGTTGAGTCAATAGAACAGAAGGCTGTGGTTGGTTTAGGTGGACCAAAAAAAAAATGCATTGTTAAGCAGCAGTCGTTATTTTTTTTACTCCTACCATGGAAAAATATACAGTAGCCACCTACACACATGTAAGTAAGTAAGTATATTTTGTGGTTTTAAAAAAAAAATCCCTTTTTTTGTCTCTGCTAGAAACTTCTGCATGTTGGAAACTGTGGATATGAACTTTTTCTTTTTAAATTGAAACTAGTAAAAAAAAAAAATTCCAGTGACTTTACTTTGAGGAACAGTAGATTTACAGTACCTGAATTCCTAGTCAACATGTGTGTGTGTGTGTGTGTGTGAGAGAGAGAGAGAGAGAGAGAGGAAACACAGATGAGGTCTTCCTCAGCCCTGTCAAAACACATGATGCGTTTTCCCGTTCCTCTGGAATAGATGGCAAATTGCACGTTTTGACAATCCGGCGTCTAAAATAGGAAACCTGACCCAAGAACCTCTCTGCCAGACTTAGCACAGGAATGTGTTTACAAGGCTTGGCTCCAGCCCTAAACATTAAATGATTCTTTTTTTTTTTTTTCTTTTAGTCTCTTGCTTTCTGGTTCTCCCCGCAGTCAACACAGAGACCACTTACGATCAAAGCTACCCAAATTACCCATCAGCATCAGGGGCTGCCGTCGGCACTTAATTAGCATTATGTATTTACATGGCTCTTAGATGATTGTTTGATACAAATAAGATAATGTTCCCCGTTGAACGTTAATCAAAAGGGTTTTGCAGATAATTATTAAAATGTAGGTCAAATGAGTTGGATGGTGCATGCAATTTTTTTTCTCTCTCTCAGTCAGGCTATTATGAATAAACTGTAGAATAGCTAATATGTGAAAATCAGGTATTGCTTATTCCAGGAACTAAAATGCATATGCTTTTTTTAATTTTTTTTTTTTATTGTGCTCTGTTAATAAATACCATAGAACGACATACGCCTGTATGTGCAAGGTACTGGTATCTCTGGCATTGTTATGCAGCACCTGATAGCTGCATAGATACAGTACTGTACATCAAGCCGTTAAAGGTCAGGAAGAGCCCAAATGAATCATTAAACAGAAGAGAATTCCAGCTAGAAAGTGCTTTCACACCTCTGACCGTCTCTCCTGTGATTCTTAGTAATAATGATAAAATTAGGATCTCAAGAAGAAAAAAAAAAAAAAAAAACAAGACTTTTCTTTTCTTTGCATATTTTTGGTGCAAGCCAGCCACTTTACACGTATTTATCTTGGAAATCCTTTTAAAAAAATCCTGGATTACCCTTTCGCTGCTAAATCATGTCAAAGCCTTTCAACCACATGATGCAGCGCTTCACCTAATGCACAAGAGATACATTAATAACGATGGGTCACTACATGTTTTCACCTCATCGTAATTCAGAGCCAAATCCAGGACCCGGGCGCATCCTTGTGCACCATCCAAAAAAAAAAATTAAAAAAAAGAAAGTACTGATGACCTTTGCGTGTCGAACAAAGCAAGCAGCTCGCCAAGTCTCATCATATTCGGTGCCATGTATTTGCTTGATAAGTCCAAAGGTGAGCGGCGGCACGGAGTACGTCAAAAATTAGAGTCAATGTCACAGCATCAAAGCGTGTCTTTGCCAGAGGGCGATGGCGGAGGAGAAGAGAGCGCTCTGTGTTTGAAGTATCAGCGCTTAAGAAGAGAGAATATTTAAAGAACGAAAGAAGAAAAGAGAGAGAGAGAGAGCTGTGTTTGTGCAACTTGCCGAGTAAAGGAATGAATGTTATGTGTTGTGTTCGAGTGGTGTTGTATCAATTCCTGGGATTAAAACAGCATTTCGGAGATTATTGTTGAGTTTTAAACATTTATTAAATGGAAATATTTAATATATATATATATATATATATATATTATATATATATTATGTCTGTTTTTGCCTCAAGAGGTTAATTTAATTATCTCAGGTTGCTGTCTTGTGTGGAGTCTCACACGTTCTCGCTTTGAGGGTTTCTCCAGTTTCCTCCCACCTCCCAAAAAAATTGCTCGTGTGTAGATCGGGTATGCAAAACTGCCCCTAGGTGTAAACAAGTGTGTGAATTTGGGTTTTACACCCAGCAGTTTCTAAAATACTAAACTTTACACCTAGCGTTCCTGGAATTGACTCTGGATACATCACAACTCTCACCAAAATATATGCTTATTCTTTTCTGATTCGTTATATAATCATTAGTGCTTTAAACCCACGGATAACTCAATGCTCCGTTACATATAGCCAGTGGGTCTGTGTTAAATAGGAGCAAGGTGTTCGCACATACTTTGAATCCCTACCGTACAATGCCAGAACCTAAGAAAGAAAAATTTGGGGTAGGAAGTATGTCATTACAGTGGAACCTTGGATTACGAGCATAATTCGTTCCATAAGTGGGCTCGTATTCCAAAACACTTGTAAACCAAATCAAATTTTCCCATAAGAAATAATGAAAACTCAAATAATCCATTCCACAGCCCAAAAAAAAATAAATACAGAAAAATAATTAATACAATATATAAAGTAAAAATAAAGCAAATTAACCTGGACTTTACCTTTAAAAAAAGTTAAAATAAATCCCAACAGATAAGTGTTTCCGTTTGTGCGCGCAGACGCCGTGTATTTGTGTGTGTGTGTGTGTGTGTGTGTGTGTGTGTGTGTGTGTGTGTGTGTGTGTTTGGAATTAGCCCCTTCCCTCGACTTGTCTTACACAGTAAAACTCCTCCTCCCTCCCCCCACCCCGCTTTTTAAGTTTCACAACAAACACACACAACGGAAACACTGTTTTAACAGGAAAAAAAGAAATCTCTCTAATGACACTTGCGTGAGCACAGACTAACGGAATCACTGCTGTAAAGTAAAACAAAAAACAAAACAAATGAACCAGCACCTTACCTTTGAAAAGAATCGCGATAGAGCAGAGTTTCTATGTAGAGCAGTGTGTGTGTCTGTGTGAAGCCGGGGAGGAGGGTGTAAAGGCGAGAGAGAGAGTGTGTGTGTGTGTGTGTGTGTGTGTGTGTTGGTGTGTCGGTGTGTGTGTGTCGGTGTCAAAAAACTCGGCATTCGTAACCAAAGACATGCTCGTTTTTCTAGTCAAAATTTATTAAAAATCTTTGCTCGTCTTGCGGAACACTCATAAACCAAGTTACTCGCAATCCGAGGTTCCACTGTACTTTCTGTCCACTGTTAATTATAGTGGCATTAGCCAATTACTGCTGTCTGTGAATGTGAAGTGTGTTACTGTATGCCACCCTTTGACGCAAACCGCGAGCATGCAGTTTAACCTTTTTATGGCCTGCCATGGAAGAGCTCAGCCAGTGTACTGTATATCTTCCTACTTTTTAGATACTGTAGTGTCAGGTTTTGGAGCATTTTCCTACACCATCATAAATGCAACCTTTACATCCCAAAGGATATATGTGGAATAAATGGCTAGTAACTAGATAAACAGCTTAAAATGCAGAGCTGCCACAAATATTAATCATAAAAACTTGCACGTCCAGGGTCCGGGTTCGATTCCCGCCTCGGCTATGTGTCCACGGAGTCTGCATGTTCTCCCTGTGTTTGGTGTGTATTTGTGTACCCTGTGATGGATTGGCACCATGTCCAGGGTATACCCCTCCTCGTGCCTCCTCCAAGCCCCCCGCGACACCTGTACATCGGATGAAGCGGTATAGATGATAAGAGTGAGATTGATACTGCAGAAAACACCACAAAATGCTTTTAGACATGCAGTAAGATGTACTTCTTTTCATGAACAGTGTGATAGGTGGGTTTGGTTACCACTGAAGAAACGAAAGGAAAATGAACAAACAGCAAACAATAAATTGGTGAAATAATAATAATTAAAAAAAAAGTCCATGTAAAAAGATGTGATTGGTTGGTTTCATGTGTCTCAAAGGAAGCATTTTAAGCATGCGAAGCGTTTTATTTTAATAAAATGTGCAGTGAGTGTGAAGCGCCGAAAGTGAAATTGGCTCTGTATTACTATACACACGAGAGGGTGAGATTGGGTCAGTGGCTATAGTGTTACAGTCACTTTACAGGTCTGTGGTTGTAAAGGTGCTCAGTTTCCAATAAAGTTACGATCATGAATCGTAACTTATTTATACATTTCAGTTGCACATGGATTAATCGAGCCAATCTGTTTCTACAGTCAGTTCTTAAGCACCAGTCCAGCGGATACCCAGCCGAAATTGTAACATATCCAATCCTCGTCGTACTCGAAGGGGTTCCGATGTATCCGATTTCTGTAAATAGGAAGAGAGTAGCGATGTATAATATTACCGCATTACCATCACGCCATAATGCATTCATGACCCAGAACTCGGGATGAGTATCATAATCATCATCATTACCTTCCATGTTTCTGACTTCGTCCCATCCATTCATTTAAAACAAATATTTTTTAAAAGGGGTTATCAAGTTTCCAAAGTGGATGCTTCACTCAATTAGCATGCTGCAATTAGTGCTAATGAACAGTGAAAAAAAGAAAGAAAAGAAAAACAGAAAAGAAAAACATAATAATAGCAGGAAGGGGGGATCAGAGCATTTGGCAGAAAAGAGTCTTGGGTGATTAGACACTTCTGAGCCCAGAAATGCAGACTGAAGCAGTGCACTTTCCCTTTCAACACAGATTCATTTCCATCACAACGAACCAAAAAGGCTTTAATGGCTCGTTTGTATATGGAGACGGGACCATCAGAGAGATGTTTTCCCCCTCGAAGCTGCAGACAAGCATGAGAATTACAGAGCCGAGGCCGTAGCCTTTCGGTTGTGAAAGAACAAACCTTGATGGCCAGAGTGTCCTTTTTGGACTGCTCTTTTGTGACATTGTTTAAGCTGACCTTGTCACATGATTGCGTCCAGACAACAAGACATGTGACCTCCACACTACACTTGTAGTCCCGTGTTATATATAATTGTGTGGTGACATCCTTTGCCTGTTGACCTTGTAGGGGCACTTTTTCTTTTTTTTTTTTTCTTTCTTTCTTATATTCAAGTCAAACCGGGACTTTTGAGTATGCAGAATAACAAAACACAGTTAAGTAAAAACGACTGCGCAGCCTGATCATTAAAGTCTTCTGTAAATGTCAGTAGGGTTTATACCTTCATTAATCAGAAATTTCATCACAAGTCCCCTAGAGAAATTCCCATTAAGTGTAATTGATGCAAGTGATATACACAGGAAACACATTTTATCATATTATTATGTAGCACTACGAAAACAAAGCCAGCATACACAGTACAGTTAAAGATATGTGCAGGTGTTAGTATGTGTCTTGTACTCGTACAGGATTTACCAAAAAACTCGCTCATAAAACGTCCTATTACATTAAAACGTTAACACTAACATGCATAAGCTCGTAGCATTAGCACACTGCATGAGTCATGCTTAAAGACAGACGATATCAGCGTGTAATCTCTGATTAAAGCAAATCTGATGGTTGTCGTGAGTCACTGGTGTAGCAGTGTACTCCTGACTTCTGAGCTCAAGGCACAAATCACTCTCATTACAGAATCCCGCAGCTTTCAAAAGGTAAACAGGAATGTTTGTCCCCACTGAGCTAGCATTGATAACCGTGCTACGATTGTTATGTAACGACTATCGCAACAGCTAATTGGGTATGGCGCAGCGGGACGCACACCGCTCACTTAAACACACTGTCAAAAATACACACATACTGTACAGTAGACCCTGCGGTCCAAAACGTCTTACATTCGTACAGTATACACAAACATAAACACGAGTTTATTGAGAGGATCTACCAAACACCAGCTTGAATGAACATATTATATCTAGATCCTGATTGCAGGGTTTTTCACACATACTCAATCACTCACTCATCATTTATATTGTTTTATTCTGTATACCATAGGGTCAAGGGGACCTTGGAGCCTATCTCAAGAGACTGGATGGGGTGCCAGTCTCCCAATTATCTTACCTTGCATGTAAAGTATTTCGACTGTGGGAGGAAACCAGAGCACCCAGAGGAAACCCATTAAGTATGAGGAGAACACCTAACAAGGCGGCACGGTGGTGTAGTGGTTACACGCCTTGCACCGCCAGGGTCCGGGTTCGATCCCCGGCCAGGCTCGATTCCCGTGTCTGTGTGCTTCGTGGGTTTCCTCCGGGTAATCCGGTTTCCTCCCACAGTCCAAAGACATGTAGGTTAGGTTAATTGGCGTTACCAAATTGCCCATAGTGTGTGAATGAGTGTGTGTGTCTGTGCCCTGCAATGGATTGGCACCCTGTCCAGGGTGTACCCTGCCATGTGCCCTAAGTCTCCTGGGATAGGCTCCAGGCCCCCCGTGACCCTGAATACAGGATTAAGCGGTATAGATGATGAGTGAGTGAGTGAAAACACCTAACACACAGACCCAAGGTGGGAATCGAACCCAGACCCTGAAGGTGCAGGGAGACAGAAATGGTTTAGGTGAGCCTGCTGTATGTCAAATGTAACCTCAGATTCCAGTTTTGAGCTGAAAGGAATTGGACTAGATTTTGTCTTCTGCAGTTCTAGGCTCAAGCTTGGACATTTCCCATGTTCGAAAACAGCAACAGTTTTCAGCTCACCATGGTCGGGTTGTAAAATGTGGTTACAAAGTTACTATAGATGTACAGTCATAAAACTCCAACTAGTCTAGGATATTATCCTTTGACCTCATACATGAATGAGGCGGCATAATTAACAGAATTATTTCAGTGTTTTGGAACCATTACACAAACTTTAGAGGGGGTATTGGTGGCTCAGTGGTAGGTGTCTCGCCTACCCCATGGAAAGCCTGTGTTAGATTCCCAGCCAATGCCCAACCAAACCCCAGCCACAGGATGCAGTGCCAGTCCCAATGCTGGATAAATCGGGAGGCTTGCGTCAGGAAGGGCATCCGGCGTAAAACCCGTGCCAAGTTGTCGAAAGGCCAAAGGACCAACAAGAAGTCTTAAATCTTCGAGAATGCTCTGTGTAGTTATCCCAGATGACGAAGCGTTCCTGAAACACTAAAACCAGCTCATCTGGTACATGACGTACGCCATTGATCTTTATTACTGTCCTCAGGCTTCTTCTGTAAAGTTAAGTTCTTCTTCTTCTTCTTCTCCTCCAAAGATATATATACAGTATATCTTGGCAAACATTGACTCTACTTTGGAATTATGCCTGTTTAAAGCAAATATCTGGATGTTCTTCCACTAATCAGCTAATTTATTGTATTACATATGTACATTAAGTCCTAACAGTTAATCCAAATGCTTTGAGTACAGTGTTTTATTTTTTTTAATGGTCCATTTTGCACTGTTGTCTTATCTATTGATTCTCAGAGCAGGGTTGTGAAGCAAATCCAGAGTGGAGGTCCGTGATTAAAAAAAGAAAAGAAAAGAAAAAAGAAATTACAGTGGTGAACAAAATCACAGCACATTACTGTCAAGGTTATTATATTTATTATCGGGTACTTAGAATTATTTTCTGTTTGACTGCTCACTTAAATCACAGCGGGTTTAATTCGAAACCTCAATAAGTCGTCTATAAATACTTCAGTTTGTTCTGTTATTGGAAAGTTCAGAAAACTCCAGACAAAATATTGATGTAATGAGATATCTGAGTGTCACAGGCCCGGAGCTTATCGCAGGTACGCCGTGGATGGGTGCCAATCCTCCGCAGGGCACGAGCGCACACAAACAGACAGTACACGCCTACTGTACGGTACTCACACACCCAAATACACACTGAGGGCACTTTGGAAAAGCCAGTCAGTCCACTGTACATGTGTTTGGAAGAAAACCGAAGTACCCGAAGGAAACCCACCAAGCACGGGGAGAACATGCACGTCGACCAGACGTGAGATTCAAACCTGAAGTTGTGAGTCAGTTGTGCTATCTAATAATCTGCCCACTATTGAACCTATTATACAGTTAAAAGGGTTACTGGCTGCAAAAGTGTAAGAACCCATAAGCTAGTCTAACTTTGCGTTTTGGTCTTATATTCGCTAATATACGTTTGGACACACGTACGCAGGTGTTAAGGCAGCTCCTGGTTGTTTGTTTTCTTCCTTAATCAGAAGTGATTGTACATTTAGTCTAAGGTTTGTCCAAACTGCTTATTATATAACACCGAGGGTGTGCTCTTGTAAAAACCTGCAACTGTTATCAAATCTTATGAACAGAACTAAATGGGCTGCATTCAGACATTCGGATATCCATCGAGATCTGTGACTCTTAAAAGCCAGCAGGATTCCCAATCACCAAGAGTGTACCATCAGCACCTGCGGGGAGAATGGGCCTCTATTAGTTTGCATGCAGAATTGAAATGCTTTCAGAAATCCCTGCCACTAACGCAGCTGCATTAATCACCATGACAACTCGAGCCTGTATCTCTTCTCGTCCCGGCCGGCGAGGAAAAAAAAAAAAAAAAAAAGCAGAGAATGAGAGCGAATCTTAATCATTTGTATTCTAATTTTGCTCTTTCCGAACATTTTTTTTTATACCTTCTTTTACACTACACTCAAATTTGTTTGGAAGGTCTGGAATAATTTACTTCTTTTGCCGTAGTCATTCCATTAACCTTCCCTCTGCTCCTCTCTATATCTGTCAAATCTATGTTTTTAACAGCCCCGGTGATGATTTAGAAACCACTTTTAATCTTTGCAATGGCAGACAGTGATGCATTTCGGCTTCGAGAAAGAAAACATCCTTGTAGAGGATAAAAGTAAGTGGTTCGTGCTTGTTTTCAGGCTGCTGGTTGACGCCGAGTTTGACTGCGCTGCTTTTCAGTTAATCCCTGACCTCTACGGAGCACCGAGAGTCATGAAAATCATAAAAGAGGATATTAATAAATATTTCCTATTCATCTTGCTACCTGTGTGAACACCTACGGACAGTGAGGGGAGACGTGCACGGTCCCGTTGTCCCGCTGACTAAGATCACGTCCATGAAAACACTATTTCATAATAGAAAAAAAAAAAATAAAATTAGGCAAGTGTAAGGAAACTCTTAAACCAAACAGGCTACAGATCACACATGTGGTGGTGCCGGGGCTTGAACCCCAATCTTCTGAGCAGTAACCTAAAGCCTTAAACCAAGCAGGCACATGTGGTGGTGCTGAGATGGAAGAGGTGGTGCTCCAATCTTCTGACTAGTAAACTAGAGTGCCAGCACTACTCTTTTCATGGGACATCACTCACTCACTCATCATAATCTATACCGCTTAATCCTGTATTCAGGGTCACGGGGGGGCCTGGAGTATATCCCAGGAGACTTAGGGCACATGGCAGGGTACACCCTGGATACAGGATACCAATCCACAGACACACATACTGACACACTCATTCACACACTATGGGCAATTTAGGAACGCCAATTAGCCTAACCTACATGTCTTTGGACTGTGGGAGGAAACCGGAGAACCCGGAGGAAACCCACCAAGCACGGGGAGAACATGCAAACTCCATGCACACAGAGACGGGAATCGAACCCGGACCCTGGCGGTGCAAGGCGACAGTGCTAACCACTACACCGCCTTAAATAAAATATGTGGTTCAATAATAAATTCTGCAATATCATTGATATGGTGAAGCTTTGTAAAGAGATGCTTATTTGACCATTATGCCAGGAGCATCAGTGACAGTGCTTTGTAACAATACTTTTTCTTGTTTTATATATAGTACAGATGACTTTACACTTTGAGGTTTGACAAGTCGGGTAAGGGAATGATTGTTGACAGGTTTTTCACTCACTCCCTCACTCACTCACTGGTTCTCCATATTGTACGTATATCCTACAGAGGGTCGCAGGAGGTCGGGAGTCTAGCCCAGTCTATACCTTATCTACATCCTGGATAAGGTGCCAGTCTATGGCAGGTCATACAAACACACACACACACACTACAGGCAATTTGGAAATGGCAGTTTGCTTCATCTGTATGTCTTTGGACTGTGGGAGGAAACCCACCAAGCACGGGGAGAACATGCAAACGGCACACAAACAGACAGACAGAGCTTTGGAGGGATTGGAACACAATGTCAACCCCTATGCCCTGTTGACAGCTGGTATAATATGTATAGAGTATGAGTGAGGTAACATAAACATTACATAACAATATGTGTAATAAATATTGTATGCGCATGATGTTTTTTTTTTTTTTTTTTTTTAAGTAGGAACAATATACTTTGTACCGTTGTAGCATAATATGCAATATTGGGATAGCAACCACTGCACTGCATTCTTATGTTTAATTTTCCACAGCTCTGTCCAGGTTTAAATGAATGACCCACAAGCAATCAAATCAATTGTGCAGCAAAAAAAATTAAAATGCACCCATAGATATTTGTGAAGCAGTTCACCTTCGGGACATGATACTGTACGTGAACCTTCATGGCACATGATTTTCACTGATTCTGAAGGAGATCGCCGTGGCTAGATGAAATGACAGGTTCCTTATGTAATCCTGTTTCTGTGATGGGTCCTCCACTTGGAAGGACAAATGTGATATAATGGTGGGTTGGTCAAATGGTAAAGACTTGGCAAAAAGGAAAGCTGAAAATGATTAAATAATAATAATAATAATAATTTTTAAAAAATGTCCTTCACTCGATTATAGTTCTATATTTCTTTTCTATCCCAGCATGCAATTTTTTTCTAATGGCCTGGACTGAAAAATAGGAATGAGATTAGTTATTAGTCGAGTGTATTTGTATTCTTGTTCTTGAATAAAATGCTCGTTCTGTAAAGCTTTGCTTCAATGTTGATGCAGAAGAGGTTGAGGACCATTACTTCTTCAACCACTCACCTTTCAAGTCGCATTTTCTCTTTCGCTTTCCCTCTCTCTAATACTTTTTTTTTTTTTTAAATCACGCACAACAACAACACTTTTTATGAGTCAGCCATAAATGTTTTTTTTTATTTTACAACCGGAATGTCGAAGGTGCAGAAACAGCAGACGCATCACCTCTCGAAGAAGGGTCACCCTAAAGCCGCTTTGACACAAACATGCCGTGAATGACGTCGGAGAGGTATCAGAGCATACGCTTCTCATTTTCACCTGCCATGTTATCTTAAGCCAAGATTACTCCAGAGCGCCACTGAACCAGGCTTTATTAACTGCAGGTATTGTTTGCTTTCGCTGCTGAGACCCCGGGTCAAGAGAACGGGTCGTAAAAACGTGAAAAGACTCCACGAGGTCTCCTCCGTCATGCTAATGCTTAATCTTTCATAAACAGCACTTAACGATGTTAAAAGGTTTCCGAAGCAAAGACTGACATCAGAGCTAATTGCAGCAGCACCGTACGCTTTCCCTTCCTCTCTCTCTCTCTCTCTCTCTCTCTCTGTTTTTTTCTCCTACTGAGAACCAAACAACCTTTTAGGACTTGAGCATGTTTCAAGAAAATGTGCCAGGAAAAGCGAGAAAGCTATTTGTGGCCAACGTTTAGGGAATATCACCCTTAAATACATCAGCTGGAGATGGAATGGGATTGGAAGCGCACCATGTTTACATCAAGAGCCTCGCTGTAATTAATGTCAAATGCCTGCTCATAAGCTGTGTCACATGGACAAGTGGAACTGAAATCTGAAGGGAAACGCTTCTTTCCTTCCAATCGTGGAGAGCCTGTGATTCAAAGTAGTAGTTCTGTAGTTTTTGTTAGCCAGAGATTTTTCAACTTGTGGACTCTAAGACCCATCCGTGACATTTTGGGTGGAAATAGTGTCACAAAAAAAAAAAAAAAGAAAAAATCAGCAAACCTGTCACTGTGCTCCACATGACTCTTCTACCTGACTGACTCCAGGAAGGTTAGTTCACGGGGGAAACAAGCCTGATCAAATCAGCGCACGGGAACAGCAACATACTGTACCTTTTTTCCTGCATTTTAATCATGCAAAGGTTACGTGAGGTCGTTCAGTCGTGTCAGGACACCTGTGATTAAACCTGCCTCTCTGAGGCGATGGGAATTTATGGTGCATGCAGGATGCACTGACCCCTATCTCATTTTACATCTCTTGTATGTCCTGCAACAGATTATGTGCAAAACGGCCGTGTAATTTACAGCCACATTATTGGAAGGGCACGCAAAATGAAATCTCAGTGTCGCGTTTCATAACGGCGTAGAAGTGCTGAGAAACCTGACAGGCCTGAGGCAGTGTGTTAGCACTAACACATGTTAATTAAATCCCACTCTTAGTACGTTCTCCAAACTGCGACGCTAACTGCAGGGCTGTAGCGTAAATAAAATCACCTGCTCGCTAGCTACCACGTGCTGGGGAGGAGTGCAGTTGTTGTTTTGTTACATGTTTTTATGACAAAAATGATTATTTTTTTGCTTATTTTGTTTTATTTTACAAAGGTGAAGTTTAATTTTATATTCTTTTATCTCTCACTCAATCATCGTCTCTACCGCTTTATCCTGTGTACAGGGTCGCGGGGAGTCTGGAGCCTATCTCTAGAGACTTACCGCACAAGGCGGCGGACACCCTGGACGGGGTGCAATTCCATCTCACACACACACACACACACACACACTCATTCACACACACTACGGGCAATTTGGGAACGGCAATTTGTGTAATCTGCATGTCTTTTTGACTGTGGGAAGAAACCGACCAAGCAGAACATGCGAACTCCGTGCGCACAGACCTGGAGGCGGGAATCGAACCCGAACGCCGGAGGTGCAAGGCGACAGTGCTAACCACTTTGTAGTGCTAAACACTAGCAAGTTTTATAGCAGGGTAAAATAAATATTTTTGGTGTTAATAGTAAACAAAAAAAAGTTCTGAAAATAATAAAGTCAACATCTATCTTTGAAAAGTTTACAAGTTTAAAAAGTTTGTAAGTGTACATAGTTCTTTCTCCTGATTTTTATTTTTATTTTTTTTTTCAGAAATATTTTGGTGTCTTGGGGCTTGTCAAAACTTTTTTTCCTTAAAATATGATTTTCAGTATCTTTTGATTTTGTTTTATTATTATGTTGTTGCAGGATAGGTTCAAATCATTACTTTATTATTATTATTATTATTATTATTATTATTATTAATATACATTTCTGACAATTCATGACTATTTTTTCAATAAAAATAAATAAATAAAATAAAAAAATATTTTTTATTGAAAAATAATCATGAATTGTCAGAAATGTATTCAGATTAAAATAATATTCATTAAAATATTATTATTATATATAATTCATGATTATTTTTCAAAAAAATATATATATATATTTTTTAATTGAAAAATAATCATGAATTGTCAGAAATGTATTCAGATTAAAATAATAATAATAATAATAATAATAATAATAATAATAATAATAATAATAATATATATATATTTAATTTAAATTTTTTAAATTAATTTTATTCTCTTCATTTTTTTTTTTTATGTTTTTTTGGTTAAACAATACCAAATGCAAGCTTTTACACTCAGCTATCCTATCATGAGAACCAATCCAGAATGACTTCCTGCAGCAGATTACCTACAGTATTACTATTGACATGAAAACAAAGACGAGGACAGTGGCGAGCCTTACCGAGACTGGAAAATGAAGCTGTACTTTAGCAGCGGTTTGGTTCCATCTGGGTGTCAAATTTAAAACCAACAGCAGTCTGGCACCATCATGAAATCACACAGCTGGTAATAATACCATGGAGTGCAGAGCAGGACATTCCTCACCAAAAACAAAATGGGAAGCAGCTTGACTTTGGGGATCAAACCCTTAAACGACCCCGGGGTGACTTTCCCAGGCAAATCGACCGAGGCCATACAGTAAAGCTTTCTCATGATGTCTTGAACAGATCACCATTAAACGGCATGTGAATGCGGTCGTGCATACTTCACATTCTTTACTCTTTTCCACTGGCTGCTAACAAGTACACAGTGCATTATCTTTAAACGCTGCTTAAGTGTTGTTTAATTTATGTGGCTTGTACTGACACCAACATTCCAGACTAAGAGAAAGAGAAAGAGAGAGAAAGAGAGAGAGAGAGAGAGCGCATGACGTTCTTTTTCCCACTCTCAGCCGAATTAATTCAGGCACTTCTTTTTGTTGCGCAAAAAAACTGGGACCCCATCACTGTCACACAGCCTCCCTCCCTTCCCCGTGTGCCCCTGAACCCTCGCCCTCCCTCCCGGCCCTAAGTCTGGCTCTGGGCTTCGTTCTCATACTTAAACACTTCCTATTTGCATACAGTATCCTTCTTTTCACTGCGCCTGGGTTTGTGTGTGCTGAGGGAAAAAGAAGACAGAGAGAGAGAGAGAGAGAGAGAGAGAGAGAGAGAGAGAGACAGTTAAATTTGGAGATAAAGATAGAGCAGAGAAAGAGAGATAGAGAGAGAGGCTAGGAAGAGAGACAGAGTGGGAGTGAGACAAAGCAAGAGAGGGGGGGGGGTAAGATGTAGAGAATCGGACGATGAGGGAGACAGACAGAGAATGAGACAGAGAAGAAAAGACGTTTACATTTAAAGCATTTGGCAGACGCACTTATCAGGAGCGACTTACATCTTTATCTCATTATACATCTGAGCTGCTGAGGGTGAGGGGCCTTGCTCAAGGGCCCAGCAGGGACAACAACTCGGTGGTGGTGGGGTTTGAACCTGGGACGAGAAAGAAAGAAAGAGAGAGATTTTAGTTTAGATTTACAGCATTATACATTTTAAAGAGAGATTTTATAATGTTCACGAGAGTCACTTTAGCTTTGACTTTAACTAAATGTCTGTATTCTTTTATTTTATATACATTTATTTATTATCACGCTTTCTATACTATTCTGTTTTTGTTTTATTACCTACTCCTGTTAGTTTCTGGTGACGTATTTCTGAGCTTCGGCAATACGAACGTATTAAGCACCTTTGAATCTTGAATTTTAAATATTTAGAGAGAGAGAGAGAGCATAATGAGAGAAGCACATACAGTAGATAGACATGTGGAATCTTTTTTGGAAGGAGTTTCATAGGAGATTCAGTGTTTTATAACATGAGAAGAAAAGACCACGACTGTATAGCTGTGGTAACAGGCAATAATAATAATAATAATAATAATAATAATAATAATAATAATAATAATAATAATATACAGTATACAGAGATATTTTATTCATTAGTAAATTCAACATTGTGGTTATTATTATTAAGATTTTTTTTTTTTAAAAAGGGAAAAACTCTTCAGAAAGTGATGTTATACAGAATCATCAAGCTGATAACAGTAAATACACATCGGAACAACAACACAATTGATTGCATTCCTGGTACAGCACCTCCCACTCTGTGTTATTCTTTATATGGCTACACTGGAGCTAATATTAAAAAGTAAAAGCGTTTACAAGACACACGGTGAGTCTATCAGACAGGAAAGCAGCCGTCTCTCTGATGTACTGTATCTAGAGGCAGACTGCTCGCAAAGTGTTTTGCTTGAGTGTTTTTAGCACGGTGACTAAGCGCACACCGAGTCTGGAGAAGGAAGTGGGAAAGCTTGTCTGAGCCTGAGTAATACAGGGGAATTCTGGGAATGACCCTGGTGTCTGATTACACGAGATAGTCACGTAGAAACAGAAACTAAACACATAGATTGGTAAATGACATAATGCACTTTCGCTTTGACGCTTTTAGCACCTAAATGAGAAAAGCTGCCTGAGAGTTTGAACACGTTAACCCTTGAAAGTCTCCACTTATTACTACATCATTTCAATTATAGCACATTATTATAGCACAGCTGCAGTAAAACCAATAGGAAACACATGCTGTTATGAGAGTGAGGAGTATACAAAGACCAATTTACAGATCAAATGCAACAACAACAACAACAATAATAATAATAATAACAATAATAAAATAATAATAATAATAATAATAATAATAATAATTAATTCACTCGTTCACTCATTGTCTATGCTGCTTTATCCTGTATCCAGGGTTGAGGATAATAACTCATTTCTATTTTAATTCTTTAATTTATTTTTATTTTAATGACTATTTTATAGTAGCCTTTTACATATTGTACATGTATCTTTGCATTTTTTTTTATTTCATTATTTGAATATTCTATTTTTTTTTTTATTTAAATGAGAAACTCTTCCTTCTTTTGTTGTATAAACATTTCATTGCATATCATAGTCTGTATCGCTGTGCATTTGACAAATATAATTTGGACTAATTAAATAAATAATAATAATAATATTATTATTATTATTATTATTATTATTATTAAGACCTTCTTTAATTAATTCTTTTAATTTCTTTTATTAATTTCTTTTATTATTAAAAATATATTTAACACCTTCTTTTATTAATTCTTAATTTTTTTTTTATTTCAATCACTATTTTATACTAGCCTTTTACATATTGTTCTTTTACATAAAGTTATTTATTTTTGTATTTTTTTAAATTCTTTATTCAAATATACTACTTCTTAATTGAAATGAGAAACCCATCCTTCTTTTGTTGTATAAACATTACATTGCATATCATCGTCTGTATGGCTGTGCATTTGACAAATACAATTTGAACTGATTAATTAATAATAATAATAATAATAATAATAATAATAATAATAATAATAATAATATATGTATTCAATTTAAATTACATATTCATGTAAATAATAGTAATAGATTTTCTTTAAACAGTTTAAAAAAACATTTTTGATTGAGTTATTTACTGTAAAGCAGCTAGATTAAACAAACCTTATTCATGTCCGTTTATGGATTATTGAATCATCATACACTGAACAGCCAGTATTGTGTAGGTTTCCCTTGTACCATCTGGGGAGCTTCACATGGGATTGGACTTGATTGTCTGATGCATCCCATGGGATTTGGTTCTGGGAAGTTCTGGGTAACTCTCCTTGCTGGGTCCTGGTGTGGCGGGCTGTGGTGCACTGGGTGTTCTGGTGCCTTTCTTCCACCCAGCATTGACTTCCTTTTGCACAAATTGTGCTGCAATCACTTTAAATGAGCCGCGATGATCCTGTCACCAGTTTGCTAGTATATATTACCTAATCAGTGTTAATGTGTTACTCTTATGGCTGATTGATGTATTTTAATCAAGTCTACGTGACATGATAGATATTGGAATGACTTAATTGAAGTAAACTCTATGTACTTCATACTACAGTATCTATTCAAACTAAAGCCAATGAGCTAATGTTCTCTATATGGTTTAGAGGGCTTTACACAGGACACGCGTGCATACTGTGTGTCACAATATTGCCACTAGAATAAAAGTCTAAACGCTTATCTAAAGGATTCATTCTGGTGAAAGCGTAAGTAGAGCGTCAGATTTCTGACTTAAATTGGAGTAGGAACTCTTAAATGTACTCAAATCAAAAAAGTGTTGCATTGCATCCCACACTACTTTAGGCTTACTGGTAGTATAAAATATGACAGCATTAGCAAAACCTAACAAGCATAAGCTTCATGGCTAATCTCACAAATCTTTGCTAATATGATAACGGTGGCTCAGCAGTTAAGGCTCTGGGTTACTAATCAGACGGTCCGAAATTCAAGCCCCAGCACCTCGAAGCTGCCCTCAATGTTCTCTGCTCCCTGCGCTCTGACCCTACAGTAGCTTCCTAACAAGCCATGATGTGTGAAGAAAATGAATTCACTCTACTGTAATATATACAGTTTATGCAACAAATAATTACTCAATGTAAATAAGTTAGACTTAAGCCTTTGTATTTTTCTGTTTGACTAAGCTAAAAAAATGGACAGATTGTTCTTGGGGCAGTCCAGGGAAGTCACGGGGATACAATTCATGTTCACGCTTAGCTGGGAAAATTGGGGTTAACTGGGTTAATAAACCAGTGAGAAGCACACGTTTCGTCTGCAAAAGCACAGCGTGGCTCGGCACGGCTCGGTGTGTCTCGGCAGGTGACACACTCGGCTCACCGTTATAGGAAGTGGCCTCACACGGCGATCGGTGTGTGTGTGACAGGAGCAAGCGAGAGCAGAACAGGGCACCGTGTGTACTTTTGGTCGGCTGCAAAAATATGTCAAGTAGTTTAAATGGAGTCGAGAAAGTGCTTGGAGCACCAGAGTGATGAAAGGGCTTAAGCTGGATGCATGGGTTGTTAAAAAAAAAAAAAAAGAAAAAGAAAAGAGAAACTAAAAAATTAACAAGCTTACTTTATTCAGAGCCGTTCAAGGGATTAATTTCAATGCCTGGAAAATGCTGAGAATGAATGTGCTGCAGTGAATAAGAGTTACATTTGCAAAATTAAGGAGGTAGCACTCTTAAAAAAAAAAAAAAAAGTAATTGCCCGATGAATCATACGGCTAGCACTTTTTTCTTTAAAAATCCTCTTAGGCTGATAGATGTCCTTCCAGTAGATGTGGACAGTGAGAAAGCTCTTCCATACATCATGACCTTATTAGTCACGGATGCTGGATTACACCCACCCACACACACACACACACACACATACACACACACACACACACACACACACACACACACACACTGACCCGATCTAGTGAGAAAACTGCTCGCTGTGGCTGTGTCTGCATGTTTCCTGTCAGGTTTTGTTGTGCTTGCTCACACTGTGAGTCACAGACAGTGGTGCCAGCCTGCTTAGCATAAAGTCTATAGAGCCCGAACCCCTCGAACCCCCCCCCCCCTCCTCCTCCTCCCACAGTCAGCCCCCCCCCCCCCACTCTACACGGACCAGTCCGGGGCCTAATGAAGTCTATGAGATAGTGTATGCTCGTCATGCCCCGCTGCTCGCCTCATCGGCAGAGTGAGAACACGCACTTTCCCTGCATGCCAATTAAGTACTTCCTCATGCAGCCACAATTTCCCACCACCAGAGAACCACTCGAACCCTCCCACTGGAAACGAGCCCTGCGTCTTTCCGATCTCCGCGATTTGCCTCCTGCGTGCGCACGTACGTACAAACACACCCTGGCGAGCGCTGTAATGGTGTATGATCAAATTGTGTGGAAATAACAGGACAACAAGGTTGCTTGCTTTGTTGTGGTCTGGCAGTCAGACCATGTTTAGGAAAATCATGGCTGTGGGAATGAAAAAAAAAAAAAAGAAAGAGTCAGAATCTGAAGCCAAATTCCCAGTTTGGGTTTTTTTGGGGGTAAATTCTGAAAAGAGTCAAAGAGATCAGGTCCTCTCTCTCTCTCTCTCTCTCTCTCTCTGTCTGTCTCTGTCTCTCTCTCGTCTGACAGGAACAGTGCAGGATAAAGGGCACTTTCATCTGCATTAATATGCAGCTCATGCATGGAGAGAATATTATTCCCTTTTATTTGTGTCAAAGCAGTGGGAGGAACCTGAATGCCTCTGAGCAGCAGCAGCTCTGAGTTTGGCAGCAGCGCCGTAGCCATCGCCATCCCTGCATATCTTTGCACGCTGCGCCTACCGTCTTTCTTTGTGGGCACAGCTCTCGCAGATTCATCCTTCAAAAAGTGCCATAAGTTAGCGGTTCCTTGTCCTCCCCAATTACGATGCGCTCTTATAATATCGGGATCACATTTCCGTTCCTGTTACACAAATCAAAAGTAACACTTGCTCGACTTTAATAGTTTCTGGATTGCCGGTGTGGTCAGAAAAGTTTCCTGCAATCAATATTTTATGCCAAACATCTGTCTGTATATTTTTTTTTGCTAATGTATTAGCATTGGCGGAAGGGTTAAATAAATATGCATGACAAAAATAGGCCTGTGTATTTGTCTTCTGGAAGCTGAACGGGAGGAAGAACGAGTGCGGATTGACGAATAGTCTGTCTTCTTTGCAGCACAAATCAAATATTTATAGAAATGTGCTGAATTACCATCGGCAGTCTTTTGGAGGGGGAAAAAAAAAAACGAAACAAGATAACACAGAGATATGCCCAAAGAAAGCTGGAAGTGAGAGAGAGAGAGAGAGAGAGAGAGAGAGAGAGAGAGAGAGAAGCAGAGAGAAAGAAAGAAGGATAGAGGAAGGATCAGTGCCAAACCTCAGCCCATGGCCCCTCCTGGAGCCTGGCAGAGGCCATGACTTGGACAGCTCTCTCATTCTTCTCCGCTTTATCCCAGAGCTCTTGCAATTAGGGCCCTGATAAACAGCCTCACAAAACCAGTGGTCTAAATAGAGGAATTCAGGAACAGTACAGCCACTCATGGGCAAAATTATGTTTTGGAACTTTGTGTGAAAGACCAGGCAGAGAAATGACTAATAAGCAGTGGAATTAAAGCGTAGCGCGCTCCAGTCCACTGCAATTCGCCACTGTAGATCTCCAGGAGACTTACAGCTTTGTTTGCTCTCGTTTGACAGCCTTCAGTTCTGTAAATTGGACATTCAATACAAGTTGGAGATTGGATTGGACTGGATTGGATTAAAAGCTCCCTTGTTGAATTTCCCCAGAATTGGCTAAATGCTAGAAGTGACTGGATCCAGAGACAGACTCCTACGCAAACACTTTAACTGACAGGTCCTGTCAAAGCCCATATGACTCCAGAGTCGGTGCGGATTCACCCTCGGCTCCACCTGCTTCAAGACATGTATTGAGTTTGACATGAAGGGCAAATGCTGATCGTGGAACATTTGCTCTCGGAAGATTGACACAAAACGGTTCCGATATGAAGCAAGCATATTAAATTGACATTATATATGCTTAAAGTTGCTGTCCTTTGACCTTGGTCTGATCAGGTAATAGGTCTCAAACCACAGGCTTCCCTCAAAGTAGGAGTAGTTGTGAATAGTTTATAAAATACAACTTGAATGTAGTAACATAATAGGCATGTTCCCTGCTATTTTCCCTGCTGAAAAATCAGGCTTTGTCTGACATGCTAGCAGCTGCTCAAGCTTTTCAAGCTGGTGGTCCATGTTTGCCAGTTGGTGAGTACTGGCACATCATGGACAACTTATTTGTTTCAACAGAACGGCAGTAAGGAAATAGAGAGGATATTGAACAAGTAGTGGTGAATCTAGTGAAACTAATCAAGAAGTTGGCAAAGTGTAGAGGGTATGCAGTACAATTCTGATAGAGTTTAATCTTAGGTGAGGGATGTCCTATGTTCTGACTGTATCTGTGTGTTTCCTCCAGGTTATGTGGTTTTGGGGATTTTTCAGTTTACGTGCTCTTCCTGTGCTTGGTGGGTTTCCTCTGGGTTCTCTGGTTTCCCCTGAGGTCAAAGAATGTGGTATATAGACATGATTAACATTTTCAAATCGTCTTTAGTGTGTAAGTATGGGCATTGGCGTGTCCTGTGATGGGTTGTGCTTTGGGATTAGGCTCCAGGCCCGTTGCTTGCACTATGCTAGAAAATGGATGAATGGATGGAATGGATGGTTTAATGGAAAATAACTTATTTGCTGATGAAGATGTTCTACCAGCCTGGTCTGTGTCCTGGTAGAAAGTGGACAAAGCTTGATTTCTAGCAGTGTTGCTTCAGGAGACTGGTACGAATAAGGCTTTAAATCAACCATTAGGGCATATTTTCAAATCAAGATCATACATTTTAATGAGTAAATTCTGGTCCACCATCTCTACTTACTCAACCTGGTTACAACAAGCAAAATTTTCCACCATGACGTTTGGTGATGCATGGTCTCTAATGTCAATGTGGGTATCCACTGGGCTCGCCTGTACTGTATGTGAAATGTAGGTGTACTGGTATCCCAACTAGGATGTACGTACACTGCATGCCCAGTGTTCTCTGGATATGCTCCGGACCCACCACACTCTGACTAAGTAAACGCACTAACTAAAGAACGAATCAGTGAACTTTTGGGTGATTTCCCATTTAAATGGCTGGGTGATTTGTTTAAACAAATATGGTGGCTTAATGGTTGGTAGTGTTGCCTCGCACCTCCGGGGCTGGGGGTTTGAAGTTGTTTCATCTCCAACCTGTGTATGTGTGTGGAGTTAGCATGTTCTCCCTGTGCTCTCGGTGTGTTTCCTCAAGGTCCTCCAGTTCCCCCCACAGTCCAAGGATCTGCAGTGTAGGCTGGTTGGATTTTCCAAAATTGGCCATAGCGTATGATTGTGTGTGTGTGTGTGTGTGTGTGTGTGTGTGTGTGTGTGTGTGTGTGTGTGTGTGTGTGTGTGTGTGTGTGTGTGCGTGTGTGTGTGTGCGTGTGTGTCTGTGCTTGTGGCCTGCAATGACTTGGCACCCCATCCAGAGTTTAACCTGTCTTGTGCCCTCAGTTTCATGCAATAGGCTCTTGGCCTCCTATAACCCTATACATGATAAGCTGTATCGTATTAGGTGACATAAGAATTCAGATTTAGATCATTAGGCTATTATATGCACACCATTAAGCAGATTTCAGATGGTGTAATATTTTGTCAACACCAGCGTTACAAAAAACAACACCAACAAGTTAAAGGGTTGATATGAACAGTATTAGACTATAAGAGGAAGATTGTACTGTTTGCATATAGCTTTTGCCGATTGAGTAGTGATAACAGACTGATTGTGATGCTCTATGCAAGAGAGGATGAATAACTGCTGAGAAAAATAAAGAATTCGAGACAGTGGCGACAGTGGCACCAGGCCAGAAACTCCAAGCTCAAGGACTATCCACTCTCAACCCAAAAATAAGCTGAATTAGTCAGACTGGCAGGCGTTCCTGACACCCACCGAGAGTGTGAATATGACTTCAGTTAGGTGTGAAAAGAAAAGCACTGGAAGGAACTGAGAAAAAGTTGCAAGAAAAGGTTCTCTATTCCCCTCTTAGAAAATAAATGTACCCAATAATGACTGGAGAAAAAAAAAAAAAAAGTCTTTACATGTATTTATTTATTAGATTTTTTTTTTTTATCCTCTTCCATAGAGATAGACTAATGCGGGGGGCTTTAATGATGGTAAGCCTCATTGATGTGAATGCTTTTGTCCCTGCTTTGAGTGCTCTTGCTTTGCCTAATGCTCTTTACTCTCTGAGAGCTTTTCACTGATGGCTTTGGGATTGATTAATAAGAGTTTTATCCGTTCTACTCTGAGAATCACAGTCAAAAACTCTGACACAGTTCAATCAAGGCAATAAGCGTATAGTTTTGATTTCGCTGACGTTTATCCTCCATACAACCAGACAGTTATTTATTTCTATACGCTGAAGAAAAGCACAATTTAGACTTGAACTCTATCCTCTGTTTTATATACCATCATTACCAGACTACTGTTTTTGCTTATTATAAGTGATATAAAGACAAAAATTGACCTGTTGTTCTTTAAAGTAGGTCAGTGCTGTGCCTGGAGGCTTTTTGACAACGCATCACAATCTTTAGAGTTTGGATCCCAGACCCAATAAGATTAATGCGTGCTCGATGCCAAGTGCAGCTTCTGGGAGGTGAGTGTTGAGAGGAGGGCTATTTGACATTCTTTGCCATGTCAGATTACGACAGGAACACTTCTGCATAGAATGCCCTGCACGATCACCACTCAAGTCTGAAATGAGAGGACTTAAAACCTGTGCACCCATTGTGGGAAGCTTTATGGCTTCCCAGAACATGAATCGAGAGTTTATGCCAAACAGTTTCCCCTATTCATATAACATTAGCCTAAAGCCATCATAGGAAAGCGAGCATGCGTTATTGGAGCTGTGGTTGCCTCAGTGCTTTTTAGACGACAGTTTATGCACGCATTTGGCTTTTGAAGCCGGGGTGGGCGTGAGGACACATGATCCATCACTTCCCTGGGAAACTGCAATCACGGGTTTTAAGACTCAATACACACCCTCACGTTTCTATTGAGGAAAATTGCTTGTGAAATTCTGAATGTGAAAAAGAAGGTGTTTGAAAATTGTTCAGCGTGAGCATTAATAAGGGAGGTTTTGGTGTTGGGTGCCCTATTACCTCATACATCTTGGGTAATCTTGATAGCTTGAGACCCCAACACCCCACTTCTGCATTCAGTAGGACTTAACCAAAGACTGGGATTTTAGTCTTTTGCCACGGTCCTGTGATCACCTTCCTTTTTCTTCATCCTGGGAACCTGGTAAAGTAATTACATGAGTGTGGATCAGGCTGTCTGGCCCAAGGCTGGTCTGTGGGAACGGCAGCGCAGGAAGGAAAGGAGTGCAGGTGTGTTTAGGACAAGAACAATGAAAGAATAGAAGAACAATCTCAACAAATGCATGCATGTGTTAAGATGTTTTCATTAGGCAAAGTTTTTCCAAATGGCTTGGGGTTTTTTTTTTTTTTTTTGCTTTTTTTTTGCTTTCAATCCCTTAGAACCTGATAACAGTCCAGGAGGAATGCATGTGTTGACATATTTATTTTTCTACAGGTATGATGGTTGTCTGCTTCCAATTCACAGCCATAACCAGGAAATTATTATGTAGGTTTAGTATGGGGCCCTTCACTTTCTAGATCGAGTCATCTCTGATGTGTCTCTTGACATGCTGTTTCAAACATGGAAGGCAGATTATGCTTTTCATTAGCCAAGACACCTCACAAGACCTATTGTCAGGGTCTCAGCAGGGAGTCTGCTGCAACTTCACACAGCTGTCTGCCATGTTTCCATGCTCTGGGTGTTGTAATCCCATTTCCATCTTGGTGGGGATCCCATGTGACGTCTACATTAAAGTGCTCTGCTTGGAGAGAACCTACTTCTGAAGATTACGCTGTGTTCAAAACATGTCATGTCCATTCACTGCCAGAGTGAGTGCTAAAAATATGTGAGGAAACATTATCTGATGATTGACATTACTAGTGGCTGTAATTGTTATTTGTTACTTCATGTGCTTGTGGAATAGTTAGGAATTTGAGTTCATGAACCGAAAGTTGCAAATCAGCATCCTTTAATGTTAAGAAATTCCAAAAGGAGGTTTGGAATAATTCGAAATTTCTGGCACGTCCCTATTTATTTATTTATTTATTTAATTAATTAATTTATTTTCATCTTAAGGAAGGAAAGGAAGAGAAGGTTTTTTTTTTTTTTTGCTGAAGTGGTCTAATTAGAATTCATGACCATAAACAGCAGGTCAGTAAGGTCTGGATCTCAGCAGGTTGGCAGATTTATTTATTTTCCATGTAGCCTATATTTATACAACAGTCAGTCATAAGATTAACAACACCACAATGAGATAAAAAAAATTATTCTCCATCAGGGTTGACAGGGTTGAACTACGGTTCAAAAGGTCACAGGTTCAAATCCCACAACCACCAAGTTGGGCTCCTGTTGGGCCCTTGAGCAAGGCCCCTAACCCTCAACTGCTGAGATCTACTGGACTGTAACTGAGTTTGAAATGTAATGCTCTGGATAAGGACGTCTGCCAAATTCCTAAATGTGAATGCAATTATATGTCTATGAACTGGTGACAAGATCATGGGTTGCCATGGTTCATCTATCTATGCCTGTGGGGTACAAAGTCTAGCCTTTCGGGCCAAATCCCATGGAAAATCTAATGTAGCTTTTAAATTAAATAAAAAAAAAACTCCAGGTCTCAATCCAATCTAGCATCCACGGAATGAACCGGACAAGTCTGATCCATGGTGGCCCCAACCAACTCAAGTGAGACGTAGGGACAGTTTTAGCCGTTACTGATTAGAGGGTGGGTGGTTCAAGCCCCAGCTCCACCCAGGCTGCCAATGTTGGGCCCTTGAGCAAGACCCTTAACCCTGTCTGCTCGAGGGACGCTGTATAGTGGCCCCAGTGGCGCAAGGGGAACCTATACAATACTGGGCATAATGTTTTGGGTTTTAATGTGATGGCGGATCAGAGTCCTTGTCAAATTGAATAATGTACAGTAATAGCAACATCCTGTTTTTATGGGCACCGGACCATTACTTCTATATTTGTTTGTTAAACATTACATTCCACATTTATTCCCACAGTGCTGTTGAAGTAACCTCCACTCTTTAATGTCCTCTCATCACTCTCTAATGTCCATGATTTTGGAGCATGTCTATGGAGACCATTCAGCTCCAAGTGTACACTGTTAGTGCAGTGGAGTTCTGGACCTGGACACTCAAGTTCTTCAACTCCAGCCTCAACACACCGTGTCCTCATGCAGCTTGTTTTGTGCACAGGAGCAGTGTTATGCTGGAACAGCTTTGATACCTTTTAGTTCCAGTAATGCTAAGTAATTGTACCGCTATAGCATACTGTACAGTACAATGACATTTTAATACAATAGTGCCGTTAGAATTTATAGGATATTATAAATAAATACGGTTGGACGAATGGTGAGCAGTTTCGGTCTGGTGCATCGACTCAATTTGTTTTACAAAAACCTTTTGGATCTACTTTGACTCGCTTCCAAGTCTATCCTATTCAGGAACGGTCAAACAGAAATGCTGACAGAATGGAAATGAGACAGAAAAACATCAGCTGCCTGAAACGGAATGTAGAAAGTCCTTTGAGGTAATATACTGTACATTTCCATGGTGAATCTGCAGCATGTCAGCGTTCAGCTGCTTATTTCCATAGCTGTGTTTCCCTATGGAATAAGTATCCTCAGTATTTTGTAAATACAGCGATTTACAGATAACCCGGTCGACATTTCTCTTCTGCATAATTGTTGTGACATTTCGGTTGAGGCGAGCCTCGAGAGACGCTCAAGGCCGACGGAGTGAAAGAAAAGCACCGCCTTCCCCTGCTCCATTTATTCGCTCCTACTCAGTTCAGGTGAAAATTACTCAGCAAAGCACCCGGGCCTGATTCCTTCTTCCACGGCTCAGCACACCTCCACTATTTTACACTTCAGACTCCTGCCTGAGCTATTCACGCATCCACTAGCCACATTCGAAAAAAGAAACAAACAGTGGGGGGAAAAAAAAAATAGAGAGAGATTAGAAGAAACTGATCTCTGATGCAATGACCCAGGATGTCTGCTGGTTTATTTCCGAGCCTATTATAGGTTGCGTTTTCGTCTCTCAGAGAAAATGATAGCGAAGATTGTATATTCCATCTGGCCGCCTCGGTCTCCCTCGCGATCGGTCTCTCTGTCGCTCGTCCGCTCTGCCGCGCGCTTATAGTTTTGATGGGTTTTGGGCGTTTTTCAGAACTGCATATCTCATCCCATTTGATTTCTTTTTATGCAGATAAAAATGGCAAAAGTATCCATTTTATGGTCGGAGGACCGATGTGGGGCTGAAATGGATAAGTCTGATGCTATTAAACGCAATGTGATTACTGACTAGACCTTCACCACGACTGGATATCAGGTCTCCTGTGGTGTAGCTGTGGATTTGCAGAAAACAATTGCATGTGGCCAGACCAATTATTTTTCAACTGTGACATTCGGAGTGTGTGGGTGTGCTTGTGTGTGCGTTCTGTCTCCATCTCCTTGGGGGCATTACTGCAAATCTGATCCTGTAACCCCTTATTTGTGTACTTGCACGATCCTTCTAGACAGCTGGTATCCAACTGTGTATTTCTCTGATAACCGTGATGCTGGCGGCATGCATCTTCAGAAAAAGAAATGAAATGAAGAAAAAAAAAAAAAAAAGTCTCCATTATTTTCTTTCTAAAGTTTTAAATGTTTTAAAAAAAATTTTTTTTATAATAATGTTTCTCAGCATAATGCAGCATCATCCAAGCTGGCACAAAGCCTGAGACGTTGTACTGTACATCTCGCGCTGGCTCCATCTCATCTGCATGCCTGCACACACTTATCCATGTGCTAATGCACACTAGCTGCTTAATAGCACGTGAAATATGCTTACACTGGGCAATAAAGAAATCACACCTTTTACCCCGGACACGAAATAATTTTTCAGGAGTATATTAATAAAAAAGAAAGGCAGGGGAGGAACATGAACTGGACAGTTAGGCAAACCAGCATTACACATTACATAGCGATTAGTCCGCTCATTGCCCGTGCGCTAATAAATCTCCACCTGGGAGTTTCACCCGTCTTTCAGAGAGATGGCTGAAGCCCGACACACATGCACACATCGTATGTATATATATATTTCTCATGAGGTCCATGACTGGCTATAGATCTAGTTGGTAGTTCATGTGACGTGGCATGACATACCTGTCTGGATTTTCAACATCACTCACCATCACGGCTCTTTAATCAATGTCGCATAGACGTTGCATTGATTAACGTTGATGGAAAGTAGCACGGACATTTAAAGTTGAAACCTAAATACAATTATCTCCTTTTCTTTTTTTCCTTTTTTCCTTTTTTTTTTTTTTTTTTTTACTCAAGAGGGTCATTAGGTTCAAATACGTTTGATTGATAGTAAACTGAGCATGATGGGTTTTTTTTTTTTTTTAAAGATTTGATGCCATTTCATTTCGGCCTTGTGGGATTTCATGCTCTTTGACAGCACAGTGACAACGGCATTGGGTCATGCAAGATTGATTGCAGGTCTGATGGAAGCACTGTATCAGTTATCAATAATTTAGTCCAAATATCAGCGGTGGAGTTTGTATAGCCAGGCTTTGTTCGTCCAGTGCATGTTCGGTGCATTATAGAGGTCGTATGAACTAGATATTTAACTGCATTCACGTGTGACGGCGATATGCACGTCACACGGCGGCCATAAGGTCCAACGATCGACGGCACGAGATTAAGCTGAGATATATCTTTCTTTTTTTTAAATTTATTTTGCATTTATGGGTGATTAACATTTTTCATCTTCCTCCGTGTGAAGTGCAGAGGTGCGTGCGAGGTGATTTTTAATCCCGCTCCCCGAGGAATTCTTCCTGCACTTATTTTTGTTGTCCTCTAAAGCCGATTAAAATTTCAATAAAATCCCGGCATGGTGACGTTTCCGAGCCGTGGGTTGCGCATCACTTACTATATGCTTCCACTCAGCCAGGTTAGACTTAGATCAGCAGTTAATGCCAGCTCAAAGAGGATGATCCAGACTTGTTTTTTTTTTTTTTTCCCCGACAATGCTGCAGAGGCTGGAATCGAACATCCGGAGACGCTCCTGTAAACAACGACCTCTGTTTGACATTCAGAATCATTACACAGTATAACACTGTGAAAAGTTCTCTATCCTTTGTCACACAGTACAGTCCATGAGTGCAAAAAGCAATAAATATACAGTACAGTACAGTATGGTTTGCTTTGAGATGACATCATGCGCATTTGTTTATTTATTATTGTTTATTTTAGTATTTTCTCCACCCCTTTTTTTTTTTCTGCCATTTGTTGATATGACTATGAAACTTGCCACGCTGTGTTCAGTTGTTTGTTTGGCCCTTGTCTTCTTGCCTTTGATTACAGACATTACAGTACGTGCGTACAGATTACAGATAACACAGCCCAATTTGAACATCTGTTGTATTAAACCTCATGCTAAATGTACGAGCCTGCGTCCCGCTTTCACTCGCGGCACTTGACAAATACGCACAGATTTATTATTTTGGACGTTTACCGCAATAATTTGTTTTATTTCCGCGTCTATAATGTAACCCTAAAAGCACTGGAGCTCGGAATGTAATTAGTAGCCTGTGCACGGTGGTTTAATTGAGGTGCGTAATTGAACGGCGATTCGCCAAAACCATTTTTGCATTAACGATTATTAAAAAGATGACAAGTCAACTCGTTTTTTTTGTTTTGTTTTGTTTTGTTTTGTTTTTTTTGTTAAATTAAGAGTCATGCAGCAGGGAACCACAAAGCCCATATCATCTCCTACGGCAAAAGGGTGGGATTATTAATTAAACAAGCATGCAAGAAAAACAATGAATACATGCGTGAAGGAATGAAGTAAGGGTTGGTGTGAATGTGCCAGGAGCCGGCATGCATTGTGGAGCTGCGAGTTGAGCTTTCAACCCTAAGGCTGTTCTCAGCTACGGTTCCTTGAGAACTTGTCGCCCTTGGCTTGCATGTACAGACTAGTGCACGTGTACTGGTGAGAACGAGGCACTGTTGAGAGACACTGACATGACGTGATTTCTCTCCCACTGTCCTGTTTCTTTCTTTTTTCTTTCTTTTTCTTGGAAATCTCTCCTGCATTCGGTCTAAACCCATGCAACAATCGCACAAACATGCACATAATCTGTGCACTACAGGCTTCACTCGCACATGCACGTTATCGCAGTGAGAGCGAGAGACATGGGGAAGTTGAGAGCGCGAGCATGGGAAAAAGAAGACGAGGCTTTCTTCCCCCTCGAGGGATCAGGTGCCTTCATCCAAGAGTGGAAGATGAGTTCTAGCAGGCACGCTCGACTGCAGGCGTTTGATCAAATGCAGACGATGCCGAGAGTACGGCGTGCGGCAGAAGAGGGATTTTAATGAGCGCGGTTTCAAAGCTTGCTGTGGGCTTTCTCTCGATCTGCTCAGACGCAGGAAAAAGTTCAGTGTCAGTCGAGCTCCTGGCGCCATTGTCATTCTGCGTACAGAGAACTGTTGTCGCGCAGTGACAAAGACGCATTGTGGCAAGAAGCTTGCTCTCGTTTGACCCACAAACACGCCGCAGTGAATTCCTCTCTGCCGCTAATCTGTGCATCGACTCAGAGCATGAGCTTTATCCAGAGGAGGCTCAGGATGGAAAAGCCTCCATGACAGTGCAGTGACAGTAACACCCCTCCAACAAACATGCCACCTCCAGCCTCTTTAGGACGCTCTGACACAACGGGATTGAATTCATCGGCATTTGAATCTCGCATACAAACACCGAGTCCTAGCAACACCCCTTTCCCACAGACGAAGGAGTGAGCAATCCAGTGTGTTTGTGTCTGAAAAGGTTTTAAACCTAACGGATCTGAATGACTCAAAGGGCAACCTGTTTACCTGCTCTCTCTCTCTCTGTCTCGCTCTCTCTCTCTCTCTCTCTCTCTGTGCCCAACTGAACGAGTCACTGCTTGTGCATCTGCGCATACCTATTTTTTCCACCTTTCTTTGTAATAGTTTTCACGCTCTTCGGATTGCAACCCAAAACAACCTTTGCGCCCACCTGCCGAACCTGGGCCATCTCGAACCACGCGGATCCAGTTCGTGTCCGATTGAGTTCTTTGCTCTGCCATAAATCCCTGCTGGTGGGTAAATCCTGCCAGAACAATAAGCCGCACTATCTATGTTTTAACTGGCGCTGGGAGCACCCGCTGGCTCGCTTCCAAAAACACCTCATTCACATGGAATTTTTTACAACACACCCATGTTATTCCGCTGTCTTATTTGTTTCGGGCCGAACACCACGTCCTCTCGTGTGATTGGCGCAGCTGCAGTAGACCGGAGTCCGCAGGGGATTTGGAGCCTGAATTGGCATTGCCAGTCCGGTCGTGTCAGAACTCGTGCGAGCATTCTTGTTACAGTTTGTGAAGAGCGAGTGGGAGGAGAACCTCGGGGGTGTTCGAGGTGAACATCGCGCTCACGTTTAAGTTACAGTGGCAGTCGTGATTTGTACTGTACGTAGTTTAGCTTCACAAACGCACATTTTTTTACATGCCATACCAGTGAGTGATAAGGACGTACTGTAGATTGTACTTTACATGCATCCACTATCCAGACACTCTGCATGAGTCATGCTTATCCGCGCCATCGTTTTCTATCGACGTCAATAAAGTGGTAAAGTCTCTTCCTCCACTGACCATATAAAGCTCTCAGATACTTCCAGATAACATTTACACCGGATAACCCGTGAGCACGGTGCAGAGCTAGTATACGACTCATTCCAGACATTCTTCTTATCCACTATCTCATGTCCCAGTTTTGTCTCTGTTTCCATGGATACAGAGCGTACACTCTTGAAGGTGCAGCATGTCTGCTGTGTGTCTGTGTGTATATATCTGTGTGTGTGTGTGTGTATGTGTGTGTGATGTCTGTGCCATGGACCCATGGGATTAAACTTAAAAAAACTGCTCAATTGCCATGATGCAGCGGGCGCTTTTGTGATCCATGGCACTCAGTTCACTCTCAATTAAGGCCATGAATGGGACTGAAGGGCACTTTGAGCCGATGAGTAGGTGAAGGGGAACAAACAGAACAACTTGATGCTGCTTTATACGAGAAAATGAGTGACAAAGTGCACTATTATTGGGAATACAACGACGATAAAGAGACTGATCTTATGAATGAAGATACATGTTTGTCTCTGTTTGCCTGCAGTCTCTGCTAGAATTTAGTATTCAGTATTCATAGCATTTTGCAATTCTTATCCCAGATAGATAGCAGGCGGTTTGGGGGCAAATGTGATAAGTGTCTTGTAGACTACAAGACATATTTAAGACTTGCCTTTAGAAATTAGGCCAGAAATGCCCCGAATACAGTGTACAACAAATATAATGATGCTGTAATCTGTAATGTTTGTAAAACATACCGGAGATAAATTGGTCCAATTATCGGTTCAAGTTCCTCCAGATAATGTCTGACATACATTACGGTCTCAGTAAGGTGGAGTTTTTTAGTGCTTTTGTTAACATTTAAACAAATGGTTAACATTCCATGGTGGGATGTGGGTCAGATGAAACAGGGGCGTGTGGTCAAGCACGTGATACTCAATACTCTCGCATTTGTTTTCTATTATAATAGAATAACGAGACATTTTTTCATGCATGCAGTATGTGGAGGAAATCGCATGACCTGATTTGTATTCAAAATCGCACATGTTTTGTTAGTGAGAGTCTGTGTTTGTTCCTTTACTCAGGAATGTCATTCCTGTGACACTGAATGGGAATCCGTGCACGCCGGCTTTGCGTGATCAATGAAATTTCATTCACACTTACAGCATTTTGGCCGACGCCAGCTATTTAGGACGATGTAGTTTTTACCCATGCATTAAAAAAAGGAGATAAATAAATGAAATAAATGAAAAACACCACATGAGTTTTTGAAAATTACTAAATAAATAAATAAATAAATGAATAGATAGATATCTACGTCAGTAGCTGAGTGGTATTTTAGCACTGTCGCCTCGCACCTCCAGGGTCCGGGTTCGATTCCTGTCTCTGTGTGCATAGAGTTCTTCCAGTGCTTGGTGGGTTTCCTCCGAGTACTCTGGTCTTCTCCCACAGTCCAAAGACATGCAGGTTAGCCTAAGTGGTGTTCCCAAATTCCCCATAGTGTGTGAATGCACCCCGTCCAGGGTGTACCCCATCTTGCAACCTAAGTCTCCTGGGATAGGCTCTAGGCCCCCTCCCGACCCTGTATACAGGATAAAGCGTTATGGATGATGAATGATAAATAAAAAATAAAATAAAAATAAAATTTAAATGCCCCCCTTAGACTTTGTCTCTTGGATCAGTTGATCCACAAGGTCTGGCACAAGTTTAATGCCTTCCTGACGTAACCCTTCCATTTTCCACCTAGGCTACATGCACCGGCTGTGATGTCTTGAGAAAGACCCAACTGTTGTGATCAGTGACGGGGCTTGAACCCAGACCCTCCAATTAGCCATCCAGAACATACACACTTACTGAGCCACTACTGCCCCATAATTTGAAAATTCCACTATGGTGATGAATTTTTATTACAGTTTTCTTTTTTTTTTTCTTCTCCCTCAAACGGCTCAAGAATGACATTACAATTGTAATTATGTAATGTATTAAGCTAAGACAAAGCAGAAATGGAGAAAGGCTTGACTTGACGATAAGCTGGAACTACTTCTTAAACCTGGGATCTTATCCAAAATATCAGTTCACAGTGGAGTTCATAGCTTTAGGGCGGTGCATTCAGGAGCAGTACGGTGTGCATCATGTTGTGTCACCATATGATTACAACTCCACCCAAGGGTGTAATAACAAAACAAACAAAAATTCAATTGCAAAAACAAATTAGAAATTACAGACCACAAACTAACAGTCTGGTCAGTAAACATATTTCTGTTTACACTGGATTTCTCCACCTTGCAAGGTGTTTTTTAAGAAGCTTTGATTTTACTCACTCCTGTGTCTTTTCTTTTCTTTTTCTTTTTTTTTTGTGGACAGGTAGTGAGTATCTGTATATATGTCATAAAATCCTATCTATAAAACAGAGACGCTAATATTTATTTGAAAAGACAGCCAATGACTCAGCTGTTTAAAGAGCCAAACCTGAATGCGGGACAGGATGTGGCGTGAGCGGTGCCTCCAGGGAGGTAGCGGTCCGGTTCTGGATTTGTATGCAAGCATCAGTGTGTTAAGTCTGCTTCAGGCAGCTACAGGAAGGTCCGTTGTAGGAGCAAACAGGTAGGTTGTTGGGCTGCATTCTGGATCAGAGTATGTGGAATAATACAAGAACACTCGAAGGTTGTTTGCTCCAAGGAGGACCACTTGAGTCTTTGCTTGAGGAACTTCGGAGCGTTTTCAAATTAGGCCCACGGGATCATTTTTCACGAGAACACTTGACCCCAAAGTCCCCAATCGTTTGGCCACTCGGGGCACTCGGGAACGGGGTCCGAGTCCTCTGGAAGAGGTGGACCAAAACAGATATGGAAGCCAGTCGTATCTCATCATCTCATCAAGCCTATACGGCCATAGCTGATGAAGTAGGAAGACACGCGAGAGTGTTGCTCTTGGCATTTGTTCAGAAATATTAATAATATTGGGCATAGCAAGAAAGTTAACTTCCTTGTCCTCTTTTTTCTCTTGGGTTTAATGGCAGATCACACATACTGCCACCTGCTGTATCGGAGAGGGCAAATACGCAAGTGTACCCGAGAACGGAGAGTAAAAACATGTAAATGCTGGCCAGTGGGGGAGGATAGCGAGGGGAGGGGGGGGGGGTCGGTTGGGTTGGGGGGAGCAATTGTTGTTGGGCATGGTACGAATCAGTCGTGCCTAATGCGAAAACATCCTTATGTATTGACATTGACTTGTGCGTGACTTATTGGCATTTGTACTTGGGACTTGGGATAGGTACTCGCCATTGGTCTCAAACTCTTTGGCAAAAGGAATTCCTTATCCAATCTTATCCCAAACTCCTTATCCATAGCCTAATCATTGGCCCAATTTACAAATGAAGCCAACTAGATGACATAAAGATATGGATTTTAAGGTCATGACTTTATTGACTTGAACTTTACTTGACTGAATCTTGAACTAATCTGATAGAAGAGTTGACTGTGCCATTCTTGACTGCAGCCCTAGAGTTATATCTTTGGCAAATAAAGACAGGAAGTTTATGTTTTTACAGGTTGAAGCATGTCTCTCCTTCTCCAATTCCTGGTCATCAGTTTATTTTCCTTGCATTGCAAAATCCTTGTCCTGTATTAAGTAACATATTACAAAGTTACACCTGGGTAACTTTGCATGGAATGCTTTTCCACCGCTTGTTACGCCTTCGATAGAGTTGCGCAAGCTTAGATTTTATCTCCTCTATTACTTGAGCAAATACCATCTTGATAAGAAGCCAGATCCCAAAGAGGCGGCCACCACATTGCACGGCAACGATTCCACCCAAAGCACGACCCTCACAGTAAATACGTTTTTTTTTTCTTTCTTTTTTTACAGGACTCCAGATAAAGGCATGCAGCTATAAGATGCGTGATATTCAAAGCCCGTTTCACAGCTCTTTATTTGATCCCTTTTTTATCCGTGCTGCCGTATGCAGAGTCGACTGTAAGCGCTTAACTGGGCTTTGGAATACTTACACCAGGTTTCTCCTGCAGCTTAAAGATTACACAGCGCCTGTAGTCTCTCGCTCACCTTCCACATGACATTATAAGTGGAAGGTTATATTGGTGTTTACCCATAAGTGTGGTTCCAGCCCTATATTAAACCCGGACGACTCGCACAGGCATGCTAATTACATGACGGTAAAGCTTGAACGCTCTTCCACTTGCATGAGGTTTAGGACATAAAGGTGTAATACTGTCTGGTATTCCATTTTATTGATAGTACAGAGTCTAGTAGATGCGTGTCTTTTCCCCTGTACCTTTTTAAACACAGCAACTTTTATAAGATTTCAGGAATTTTAACCACTGTTCCCTTCTGAGCTCGTTGCAGCTCAGTTTTTGGACGGTGCTCGAGAGTAGTTACTGTTTACTGGGTGTGTAACTTGTGATGTAGATTGGACACACAAATCTTGTGAATTCATGATTTTCAACAACATGTTGTGATTGATAACTTAATGATTGTGGTGGTGCTGCATGACTGGCAGGTTTTGTGCCTTTTTTTTTTTTTTTTTGCAAAGCTATAAAACACAAAAAAGGAGTGTTTAACACATACTGTACCTTTAGACAACATTATTCCAGTAGAGAGAAACAATCCAGTAACAGACACAAACTACGCCAAAAATAGACACAACAACAACATACACAAACAACAGACATAAATATAACTCCAGTAGACAAAAACAATCACATTTCAACTGACGACAAAGGCAGCAGGTTTACAACAATAGACATAACAGCTTTACAACACCACACACTAATATTCACACGAGCGTCACAGTATTGAGATACACAAATCACTGCATAATGCCACAAAAGTGCTACGGTAAAACGAGGGCCGTTCAAGTCAAACCGGGACTTCTGGAGAACGAAGGCGTAAAAGCGATTGACGTTTACAGAAGACATCAAACACGGCACAGTGACGAGACTCTTAGCCGCAGTAAAACATTTGAATGGTGCAAATGTTTTAAAGAAGGTCGTACGTCCACGAATGGCGATCGTGCTCGAGAGCAGTTTCCCGACCGAGAGCCCACTACAGTTATTCATGTGAAAATTAAGCGAGTAGAACACCTGATCCTTGAAAATGTATTCATTCATTTGTTCATTTGTTTGTTCTGCAGGCATAATCATTATTTTTGCTCGCACCAGCACAGGCAGTTATTAAGGATGCTGGTTTTGTCTCTCAAGTTTCACATCAAAGCGCTATCACACAACTTTACAGTATGAATGTCAAAACCTCCAATTTGGGTTCTGTTTCCGTTGCATCTTTTGGGACCCTAGTCCTGGTGCACTCTTCTAGTTTTTTTATTTTTTAAATTTTTTTTAAATCTAGCTTTCACTTGAGAATTGGGATTTAAAATAAATAAACAAATAAAATAAAATAAAAAGTTTGATTGATCCTTTTCCACATTCCCACTGACCAGTTTGTGAGTTTCGAAGTGCTTATCTCATCAGCACAGTTGTAAAGAGCTACTAGAGACTTCCTGTCAGCTCAAATTAGCCATTTTTCTGCGAACACTTTCACCAACAAGATGTTTCAGCGTTCACAGCTGTGGGAATATCCTGAAAGTTCAGTAGCATCGTAGTGAAATATTCAAACCAGCCCATTTGGCACAATGGAAGTCACTGAGATCACTTGTTTTCCTCGTTCTGATGTTTCATGTGAAACTCTCGACTTGTTTCTGCAATGTGCTCCTGCCCCATGATTGGCGGATTGGATTGTAATGCTGCAGTTGCGATAGAAACAAGACAAGCGTGTCAGCAATATTAACAAATTCTGGAGAAGTGACCTTTATGACTAAGACAAGACTTTACACTTACCGTAGGCAGCTAATTGTGTTTCAGTGAAACTTACTATATTGGGACACTAGATATCTTTCACGTTGAATCGTAAACTTCAGCAAACACACCCACCCACACACACACACACACACACACACACACACACATACACACACACACACAGACGAAGACTATTAAAAAGGAATACTATAATAAATGCGTAATTATCGCTTTAAAGGCGTGTCTCAGACAGACAGACAGACAGACGACTAACATTGAATTCGGCCAGTTTGATTTTTATTGTGCTCGGCTTATGTGAATGTGTGTGTGTATTTCATTTTAGTCCACATGAGATGTTTACAGGCTACACTATCCATCTATCATAAAGCATACAGAGCTCTGTCATACACTCGGTCTTGTTTTTCATTCTACGCTCTCTGGATTGCACCCTGAAATAACCTTTCTGCCTGTCTGCCTGTCTGAGAAGCCGAGAAATCTATTCTCATATAAACACGCACGCACGCACACACACACACACACACACACACACATGCAAACACACAGTTTGTGCAACTTCTGAGGCTTTATACTCTCACAAATCCCTCTGTAACACATATAGGTGTTTGGTGCTCGTCTGTTAGTCTGCAATAGCGATTCCTCCTATAGTGTTCTGTCGAGACGGAAGTAATAAAAAGATGGGATTGTGTAATGGTTACTGTAAGTCTGTGCCTCCGTCGAGATGGGCAGTGTTTCGTTCACATTGCGATATCCGTTTCTATATTCAGCGGTGGTGTAGAGTCAATCAGAGTATGCAGCCAGCTGCATGATCCGGCTGTATAAATAGCGCCAAGCTCTGTGACACACATTGTTAGCATGCTGAAAACTATGTTCAGTCTCTCAAAACCTCTCTCTCTCTCTCTCTCTCTCTCTCTCTCTCTTCACTCAGCCAAATCTGATCCATGTACACTTCACGCCTCTGGCAAAATCTTTTCTTTTCTTTTTTTTTTTTGTAGCATAGTAACATATACACTGCCAGTCAAAGGGTTTTTTTTTTTCCCTCTCCTTGTTTTGGTGCAACCTCCAATAAATATGCTTATGTTAAATACTTATGAAATATAATTAGGTGAAATGAGAACTATTTGTTTCTTCATTCATTCATCTATAGCGCAGGATATAGTATGTGGACAGCATGCAAACCCCATGCACACAGACCCGAGGTGAGATGCGAACCCGCGACCCCGAAGGTGCAAGGCGACAGTGCTAACCACTACGCCGCCGTGCTACATAGAAATGCTCATAATGTTATATTATTGGAACAATAAATCTTGATTTACTGCGAAATACTGTTACAGAGCTCTCTATTCAGGCTCTTGCAGCACACAGTAAATGTGTGGCGACGGGGGAAAACCCTTCACAGGGTTGCGAGCGAAGTTCTAGCAGGGAGATAAAAGAGAGAAAACTGGACGGGAAGAATTTTTTTTTCTGATTGCGGTGCTGAAAACACAGGCATTTTGTCTTCATAAAGCATATCCAGGTGCACTGAATGACTTTGTTTATCAATTATATACCGTGGCGGTAAACTGGTGATAGGATCATGGGCACCCAAGTTTCGTCCACACACTTTCCCATGGAAAAGCCATTGCAGAGAGAAAAAAAACGAAAAAAAAAAAAAACGGAAAGAAGTAAATGTTGCCGGGATTGAAAGTCAGCAGAATACCCAACCCAGCCTGTCATGTGTGGAGCTTAGCAGGCAAAGAGTTCAGGGTTGTTGACCTGGCCTCCAAACTCCCCAGATCCCAGTGAGATCAAGCATCCATTGGATGTGCCAGATAAACAAGTCTGGTCCATGGAGGACCCACCTCTCAACCCACATCAACCAAAGACTCCACTGCCAACAAGACACCACCTACTGCATTTTGGTTTAACGTTAATGGTTTTGAGTTATGGCCGATATGTAGTGTATATAAATGGATTAGACGTATGTCTGTTTCATGGCAAGTACAAAAGCTGTCTAGTATTTGGTTTGTACAGTACAGGATGTCATGTCTTCTGTGTGGCGCGACAATTTTATATATAGGAATCACTTTTACATGCGTTTAAAATGCATCTTTTTGTGTGTTGCTCAAATCGATCAAACCGAATCCCTGATGAGCCTTTATCGAGCACCACGCGTAGGTTGTCATAAGGTTGGGGTTCAAAAATATGATCGAAAAAAGTGCGAGTCTGCAGTCAGAATCACATAAAGCTCATGCATGTGCAAGGACCACTTCACTAATATCACATACCTTCTGCGTCTATGTTTATCTATCTAGTTGTTTTGTTACTTTTATTTTTTAAGTATTTTTGTTCTTTTTTATCAATGTTTATTTTAAAAGATAAAGACTTCTTGTTTCTTCTTTGCTGTGTTGTAATTTGTACCTCTGAACAACAATTTGCAGAACAATAACTGACCACAAAATTCATCTGTGTGTGTGGGTGTGTGTATATGTATATATATATTTCATTATTTTCTATTCATACTGTAGGTTCTCTGGGAATATAGTCTATATTAGCTCAAAAGGACTTCCCTTCTTCACCTGCTTTCTATAAAGTGAAACTAGAAAAGTTTGATCCATCCCTATTTCTTCATATTAAATGACATAATGTAGATTACGTTATTGGAATGAAAACAACATATTTTGCAGTGACAGGCTGCAAAGTGCCTAAATATAAGTTTTAATAATTGGTTGTTCATGTAACAACCTCAGCAGCGACCTCATTTCCCCTCTCGTCTGTTCCAACCCCTCAGCATCAGCAGTATACTAATCACCGCCTGATCATCTGTCATCATCTGCACCTGTATCTCACTGGTTCATCCCTCCAGTTAGATGTTTTTATGCTTGAATGATTTATAGATCACTGTGTGGCTTAACAAACTAAAAACATTCCTCTGAAGCTGCTCAGGTACGGGGACTGGAGTGAAAATGAGAAATAAAGACAAGTGGATGCACTTTGTTTCTATTCCATACCCTGATTTTTCATCTTTATTTATTTATTTATTTATTTATTTATTTATTTATTATTATTGCACATAATACACACATACACTGCTTGGCTTACAGTAATTTACAGACTAGCAGGAATAATTTCACCAAATAATTGCATTCACCCTCAATAAAACACTTCTTTAGAGTCTCATTACACACTCAGCATGGAAAATACCGTCATTAAATTAAAAACCAAAAACTAAAAGATTTGAGGATTTGAAAATAATTTGTTTAATTTTCCTTCCCCATTTAATTCCCAATAGTGTGGAAAGTGTAAAAAAAAATAAATAAATAAATAAAAAAATATATATATAAATATATATATATATATATATATATAAAATATATATATATATATATATATATATATATATATATATATATATATATATATATATATATATAAAATCCATGTTTCAGAACAGATACACTTGGGTCCATAAATTCAGAAACAAAAATATTTTCCCACCAATTTGGCGTCTTTACAGCACCACATTAAATTTATAATTACACACTCAAGATGTGAGTGAAGTCAATACTCACAGCTTTAGTTCAAGGAATGGATTATGAACCCATTTTGGGGTCATCATAAATACTCACATAACGACTGTCTTAAGAAAATGTCTTCAGTCAACTGACCCGATGGACATGACCAAATGCTGAGTTTCCTCCCTTAAGCCTTTCTTTCCTTGAGCCTTAGCAGTGCTTTGCACCTTGTTGTGAAGTGTGTGTATACTGTATACTTCATGAAACTGTCTCTCGACTGTAGACTGTTAATGACATGCCTACCTCCTCAAACATGTTCTTGACTTGACTAGATGTTGTGAAAGGGTTCTTCATCATCATGGACAGAATTCAGCCACTGTAGTTGTCTTGCATGGTCTTGCAGGCCTGTTAATGTCTGACGGTTAAAATTGACGGTTAAAAAAGCTGCCCAAACCTACCTGGACTTAGATGAAAAAGTAATTACCTCCTAAACATAATTCCTGGTTGTGCCACCCTTGGCGGTAATCAAGCGTTTGCGATACGTGGCAACGAGACGTCCACATTACTGTGGAAGAATTTTGGCCCAGTCTTCTATGCAGAATCGTTTAAATTCAGCCTCATTGGAGGGTTTTCAAGCATGAACGGCCTGTTTAAGGTCATCCCAATTGGATTTATGTCCGGACTTTGACTAGACCTCTGCAGAACCTTGATTTTCTTTGTTTTCCCAACCTATATTTTCTTTGATGACTTCTACAACGAATTTTCCGACAATACCACCAAGCGCTTGACTGAATTTTAAAGATAATATCAAGCTGACGTTGCTTACAGAGTAAACAGTGTTTGCTAATTAATCAGGTAATACATTCAGAGAATAACTTTTTTGTCCGTTTTTAAGGGCAATAAAACCTTTAGATCGATGCTTAAACTGTCTTGCTAGAACCTGCAGGAAGCCTAAACTCAGCATCGTATATTTCATTTGTTTCGATTTCATCTCCAGACAACCGGTTTACATTATACCGCGCAGAGAGCGAGCACTGATATGTGTTGTACTTTGTGCTGCAACGAATTCAATGTGGAACAATATTTAATACCTGAAGGAAAAAAAAAAAATAATAATGTTGTGGCAAAGATGAATTCTTGTTCTTTATGCCAGCTAAGACTTTTCTTCCCCCTGCAATGTCAGCCTACAAGGAAACTTTATATCATCACAAAGAATAAAATGAAATAAATAAACGTATAAAGCTGAAACCGTAGGGCATAAATCGATATGTGCTGTGAAATGTGAGCAGGTGAGGCCTCCCTCCCCCGCGGCAGGCGGAGAGCATGGACCGGTGTGTATCATCATGTTGTGGTAAATTGTAGTGGACTTTCCCCCTGGGGCCGGGGGCTGAAGCAGAGGCTCGGGCGCTGACACAGACATTATTCAAATGATACTCCTCTTTTCACTCTACTTCTGTCTTCCTTCCTTTTTTTTTTTCATTTTTTTTTTTTTTGCCCTCGGATAGTAAAATCTGACATTTAGAGGTTGTGTGAAGCGATGGCAAGCAGGACATTTTCCCTCTGCACATTTATAAAAATAAGAAGAACCAAACAGGAGCGAAGAGAATCTGGGGTTCGAGTTAATTCACAGTGATGACAGTAAATGTCAGGGGCTTTCTGGCAGTCCTGGGATTTGAACTCATAACCTTCACTTCATATCGTAAAAGTAATTACTGTGCCACTGTAGCACTTGCAATCTGCTTACTGCTTACAAAGGGGTTGTACATTTTATTAGCAATAACGGCAAGATAAAAACTGATGAAGTAAAGGAAACAAAATTGACAATATTGCACGAACTAACTGAAACACCCAGATACCTCAATAAACCTGAAACCAACAGGATTAACTGAAATACTGACAGTATTTCATTTTTTTTATTTATGTCTAAGTAAAGATTTTATTTTATTTATTTTTTTTTTTTTTGGATTCAAGGATTATTTGTCTATTGCACATTTACAGCAGACTCCAAGACTCCAAGACTCAATAGCAGTACATACACTTTACACTTAATATAACAATTGGTACAGGTGTGAGAGATTAAGGGTGACTAGAAATGATATAAAAGAATTTAAAAAAAAAAAGAGAATATATAAGAAGAGTCTCATTTCTAAAATATAAGGGGCTGGGTAATTTTTAAAGCTGTTTAAAAAATGTTAATACATACAGCATACAGTACACTGAGGATTTTGTTCGACATTAATCCACAAACTGATGGGAAAATGGACGGATTGTTAATTCTGAATATTAGTAACAAATAATTCACAATAATAAATTAATAAACAGTAATTCTAATCATTAGGCCGTTGTTCATGTCTATAGAATAAGCAAAATCGTTGCCCATTATGTTGCCTAGCAACAAAAATGATTTCTGTTAATGGAGTATGCAGTATAAATTTTAAATTTTACAAACAGCAAACAGTTTTTTTTTAAACACTGGTGTATTGACTTCCCAGCTTCCCATATACAAACAAACAAACAAATAAACAAACAAACAAATAAACAAATAAATAATCAGATCCTTAAGAGGTTTTATTGGATAATTACTGCAGGAAGTAAAATGATTATGCTGGCAGCAAATCTTTCAACCCTAGCCTAGCTACTCATTTCTAAAACAGCCATGTTGGAAGATGTATCCAGTGGTCATGGGGGGGAAAAAAGTTGTTACTGTGTTTTTGAAGGGTCAAATTATTGTCCAACAGGGACACCAACTAAGAAGATTGCAGAAATGACTGGCCTTGGGTTAAGAAGTGTCAAACGCATTATTTAATGCGTTTTAATAATAGTGCAGATGTTGCTGTTCCACAAACCGTGAAATAGAAATATGTTCAGAAAAAAACTTGAATGATCATGATTGGAGATCACGCCGATGATTGAATCGAAGTTGAATCGTGAAAAAAGGGGACAGTAGAAATCACTGCTGTGTTTAATAGTGAAAGTAAGATCATTTCCACTCACTCACAATGTCACAAGAAAGATTGAGTATTGAGACTAAACATCTGTGTGTTCATAAGGAAACCACGTGTTAGTGAGATTCCTCAGAAAAAAAGGTTTCACTTTGCTAGAGAGCATAAAGATTGGACTTTGGAGCGAAGGAAAAAGATCATGTGGTGATGAGTCATGATTGAAGTTATTCCATAGTGATGGGCGCGTCAGGGTAAGACGGGAGGCAGCACATGAAGCGATGTACCCATCATGCATAGCATCCACTGTAGGAGCCACTGGAGACAGTGTTATGATCTGGGGTTGCTTCAGTCGCTCAGGTCTCGACTCGGCAACGTTAGCTCACGACCTGAATGTTCCTGAATGACATCTATGGAGTCTTTCTTCCCTGATGGAACGAGGTATATTTCACGACTCAAATTGTGAAAGTGTCACATGACCTAGCCAGCACACAGCACAGAGTCCTGACCTTAACCCCACTGAATGACTTTGGGCTGTGATGTGCGGGTGAAGATTTCAAATTCAAATTCAAATTTTATTTGTCACATACACAGTCATACACAGTACGATATGCAGCGAAATGCTTAGGCAACTGCCCTGGCCTTAGAACAAGGAAGAAACAAACAAAAAAAAAAAAGTTACTTATCTAAGAAGGAATAAGAAAGAATATCTATAAAGGAAATAAATATTTGAACAAAAGTAAATTTGAGAAAAATATATAGAAGTAAAATTTGAATAAGAGAATAAAATAAAATAAAATATAGATTGTATGTATGGTACAAATATACATTAAAGGAAGATATAAGGAAATTATGAGAAAGTGAGAAGAACTGTACAAACAGAAAATATTGGAATGGAGTGAACATAAGGAACGGAATGTCCAGGGGTGTGCAAATATGCAGTAAAGTGACATGTTAAAGCTTTTACGGAGCAGTTCGAATTTCCTGTCATCAATGAAAGATCTTAGACAAAAGTAGTTCAACTATGCGTGGAAATAAATGATGTGATCGTATATAGTAGTATATGTAATCAAAACTAAAGACAAACAAACAGTAATTATTATTATTATTATTATTATTATTATTATTATTATTAGTTAAATTTGAGAAAACATTGTCACTTTTTATGTGATGGCACTTTTATTTGACTGTTTTGTTTGTTGCATTTCAGTGCATGGTGTGTACTGCAACTAATTAAAAAAAAAAGATTATGGCTAAACCACAACTTACTGGTATAACTGGAATTGTTGATAAAAGACCAGGGTTTTTGTTTTCTGGTGCCAAATCCCTCACTTTTGCTCTAGAAGTAGAACAAGACAGAGAAAGAGAGTGTGGGAGAGAGAGAGAGAGAGAGAGAGAGAGAGAGAGAGAGAGGTAATCACAGACTTTCTTTCTTCTGATCTGATCCCCATGTGCCCCGGACCCTGGTGAGGTTTGTTTATGAATGAACTGGTTGATTTGGATGCAGTCCAGCCGCCAGCACTCCACATCCAGCACAATGAAAAGGTCTTGGCATGTCGCGGTAATCGTATGGAATGTGCTACTATGCACTTCCTGTTTTTGTGTGTGCATGTGTGAGAGTGTGTTTTTGTCAGTTTTAGACAGAGAAGCTGTGACTGTGCCCTAATGTCCACAGGGCATTAAGTAAACACACTACAGTTTTGATTTGTTGTTGTTGTTGTTGTTGTTGTAGTAGTTGCCGTTTTTCTTTGACAGGTTTAGGTCAGAAATCTCAATCTGGCTCTGTTTTAGATTACGTGATGGAAAATGGAACAAGACAACAGACTTTGTGTAAAATCCAAAACATCTGACCGCAATCAGATGGTGTTCCCAAAGCCACCACGTGTCCAGTGTGTGTGTGTGTGTGTGTGTGTGTGTGTGTGTGTGTGTGTGTACATTCGAGCAATATTTAAGACTCCTCTTAGAGGCAAACCTGCATTGCTCTGAAGAACCAGTACAAAAATGTGTGTGTGTGTGTGTGTGTGTGTGTGTGTGTGTGTGTGTGTGTGTGTGTGTGTGTGTGCGTGTGTGCGTGTGTGTGTGTGCGTGTGTGTGCATGTGTGTATGTGTGTGTGTGTGTGTGTAAGACGTGTGTGCGTGTGTGTGTGTGCGTGTGTGTGTGTGGGTGTGTGTGTGTGTAAGACGTGTGTGTAAGCACATGCAGCATTCAGAGAAGAATGCGTAATGCTCGGTGTAATGCGCTGTGTAAGCCAGTGTGCAACGTGACCGGTGCAACATTCGCCGAGATTACCGTACATCAGCGTTTCATCACAGGAAGTGGGCGGAGCCTGGCTTGTCTGAACCTGAGATGGCGCAAGGCCAGGTTTACTTTTCTAATCCATCATGAGAGCCACACCTGTAATAACCACAGTCAGGTGGTGTAAAGTTCACCCACATGGGCAGGGTTCCTTATGTATGATAAAATAATGCTGCATTGTTTCGAATGGACTTAAAGCCTGTGAGAATATTGCATTGTGCAAGAGGTGTAGTATTGCTGGGTGTAGTCTACGGTTTGCCACTAAAGCTCTTTATATAATCCTGCGCTTAGTAATGAATACCAAAGGTCTGCTCAATAGAGTCAAAAATACACCTTAAATGCAGTGTTGAGACCTACACAGGACCGACAGAGTTCTCAAATCTGATTGTTCGGAAGGTGGAGATCTATTTTCTTGCAGAGTAGCGCTGACTGTAATTCAGATCACAGGTGTACATTAATGCACTAATAATGGACTCACCACTCAGACCCCAGCCTCTGGATGTTTCCAAGCACGGATGACATGGGAGTGTTGTGACAGGAAGGGCTTGGGTGTAGAATTTGTGCCAAACATGTTATCGTGTGAATTAGATGGTCCGCTGTGGCGACCTGTTGAAGGGAGCAGCCGAAAGACTTCAACATGGTAAAAAAAAAAAATGTCACAGTGTTTTTACTCCATGTGAACCGCCCTTATACCTTTGCATATTTTTGACCCTTGTTTTGTTTTAGGACTTCCCAACATTCCTGGGAATGCATTCAATATGTCTTTCACATTCCTTCAGTTATGCTCTGTTTCTCTGTTTTCTTCCTGCTTGCTTATGTTCTCTTAATTAAAAACACCTCTTCAATTTCCCCCGCTTAAGGTTTCTTAGTTCCTTGTCTGTTTTTTTTTTTTTTTTGTATATACAGTATTGTGAGACACTGGTTTTCCTGTTTTGGTTCTTGTTTTCGTTAAGGCTAATCCTAAAAGTAGTAAAGTCCTTGCCGGACCACAAAGGCAGCACTGATCACTGTTTTCATAGCCGTCAGTCAGACACTGGCTCACGCCACAACCCCGTGGATATGGGGGGGGGGGGAGTGTATACTGTAGCACAATGTGCCTGTTGGCCAAATTATACTGCTTGGCAACTGTGTGTGAACAACTTGGCCAAGGTCGTTACCCAGTGCACGGGCCGAGGCTCAAACCTGCAAACGTCCGATCACAACTAATTCCACCAAATCACACTAGTGCTAATTTAAAATGCAGTTCCTGGTTCCTTGCCATACTGCTCGTGTTTTTGTCGATTCTGAAGCTTCTTAGTAAGACATGCCTGTGATTACATCCTTCCTAGTCATCTTCTATACTGTTTATCCTATACATGGTCGCAGGAAGCCTGGAGCCAATCCCAGGAAACTTCAGGCGGGGTACACCCTGGACAGGGGGCCGATCTATCGCCGTGCACATACAGTACTGCATGCACACGCCACACACTCACGCACTCATTCACACATTATGGGGACACACTGCGAGTGCGAGGCTACAGTATTGTGCTAACCACTACGCCACCATTCATGCTCTTTCCTGTAAATACAGTACATGTTTGTTTAACATTTATGGAAGCAGTCTCCATGATCAGTGCTTTGAAACGGTAAAAAAAATTAACTTGTACAGGAACTTCGACAAGACAGAGTGCTTCCTGAGTTTCTCAACAAACTGGTGCTTTTTTTCTTTTCTTTTTTTTTTTGTAAAATTATTTTCAAAAGACAAAACAATTCTGGTAAAGGTTGGTGGCATGAAAAAAACCTTTGAAATCTGCTAGAAGATAAAAGATTCTTCTTGATTTGGTACACTGCACAGCTTCTTTTTACTAGAAACTAAAACAGTGCATCCATGAGGAGTATGAGGAGAATAAGACACCTCAGAGAATGTTTTTATAGGGGAAAAAAAAAAAAAAAGAACTTCCAGGTGGTAACTAGCACCCTGACACAAAGCCGAGGTAATTATTTCACCACATAGTTTATTACTTTCCTTTAACAGCACGCCCCGAGTGGGAGAATCGCTGCCTTATACAGTAGTTCCAAGCTTTCACAGTCTTTCCAGTTGTGTTTGTTTTCTTCAGTGTTCGCAGATGTTTCCTAGAACATGCATTACCTAGAACATATTGCCTATGCAAAATGACCCTGGAGCATGTGTGCGTGGTGCCTTGTGGTGGACTGACATCCATTTGCTCCTGCATCATTTTCCTCCAGATTAAAATGTACAAAATGAAAATGTAATACAGCAAAATTCACAGCACTGAATTAACCAAGTGCAGAAGGAACACGCTACAGTCTTTGTTAGTGATGGGTCGTTCATAAACAATTCGTTCTTTCTGAACGAGTCTTTAATGTGACTCAGAAGAACGAGTAGTCTCAGAGAGTCGTTCATGTAGTCTCAGAGAGTCGTTCATGCATGCGCAAAAAGCATCGCAAAACCTCTATAGGTTATGTACATGAAACAGAAATGAGTCTTGGTCCGAATCGTTTGTTCTTTTGTCGCGTGACTCCCATAGACGCTATGAACTGCAGGACACTGGAAAGACGATTGAGCGATTCTTCTCAATGAGTCTTCTAGTCCTGGTCGTACTGTACATTCTTTTGTCACGTGACTCTTATAGACGCCATGCAGTGCAATAGGTTCAAAAGAACGAACGACTCGGACTAGAAGATATGAGAGGTCAGCTGCTCGTTCTGCTTATCATAACATGTCCTTAGCTGCATTGTAATATTTTCATTATTACCCAAAATATGTGTATGTAGACATGTTGGGGGTCTGTTTGTTGAAAATGTAACATTTTATTTTATTTCTGAATACAAACGAAATGACTCAAAAAGCGATTCGTTCATTTTGATGAACAAAAAAAAAAACTAGTCACTAAAATGATTCAAACTTCCCATCACTAGTCTTTACATAAGACCGGTTCATATAAACTCAACACTTGGGCTCACATTCTGCTCTGCACTAAATGTCTGAATGTGGCTTTTTTTTTCCCATTTGGCATGACTGTCTTTAATCAGACCTGGCTCACTATTTCCTGATTCTCAGATACAAAGCCCAATAGGCCACATCAGTCTGATGAATGACCTCCAGTCTCTGTCTGGCTCAGTAAAACCTTTATGTCTGAGAGCTAAGGCCTGGTGATGATGAGAGAGCGAGGCAGCCAGTGAAGCACAGACTGCCTACAGTACTTATCTTTCACCGGTATAAAATGTGTGCTACACACGCAAACACACACACACACACACACACACACACGTATGCACTGACCCTCTATCTGAACAATGCCTTTGTTTGCCCTGCAATAGAAACCAGTTGTCCGCTGCTGAGTCAATATTTACTGCCTAATGGAATGTGTGCTTTGCTGGCTTTCTAACACCCAACCTGTCTCTCTCTCTTTCTCTCTCTCTCTCTCTCTTGTTTAGTGTCTGACCCCCCCCTTCCCTTTTCCACAAGTTTCACACAAGTCATGTTTTTCCTCATAGTCTCCCCATCTGCTCTTTTTCTTTCTCCTTATCTCTGCTCATATGTTGGACAAATAAACACAGCGGATATGGGGCATGGGAGGGAAGGTCTCGCGCTGCTCGCGGTTATGTCACATGTGAATGATAGGGAGATTTAAACCTCTTCCACGATCCTCCTTCTGCTTCAGAAGTACGGAGCAGATATGCCGAGGTCTCGCAGGCGGCGAGGATTTCTGGGGCCTGAGTTCATCGCATTCTCTCGCAGTGACTCTCCTCTGTTCCAGCACGGCCCACTCACCGGCCCTCGGCAGATTAGATGAGGAATGTACGACAGAGGCGGATTCACAGAAACCACTCAGCGACTCATTAACCCCTTATGTTCCACTAAGGCCAAGATGACCCGTCTGTGCGTTTTCTTAAAGGTAATCTCTTAAAACACCAAGAAAAACTTGCACTGCGTGCTCATATATTACATTTAACACATCCTTTGGAAAATGGTCATACAGCCAGATGGAAAAGAAGAAATCATCCCTACTGCCAGAGTTTGTTTTCCGCTTAGAAAACACCAAAAAATACCTGCTATAGTGGAACGCAAGCGATATATACAATAAACAGCAAGTAATTAGTCATAGATTTTTATTTTTTAAACGGCAAGAGATGTGCCAAATCAGAGCAGATAGAAGAAAAAAAAAACATCCACTAATGAAAATTCATGGATGAAAAAAAAAAAGCTAATCAATCATGAAAAAAATCAATCAGGAAAGGTTCCAACCTCGAGCCATTAACTGCCCAAAGAACCCTAGAGGAAACTTTTCTTTCCCCTTAAAAAAGGTCACGCTGTACAGAACCTTTAATTGTTTCCCCTAACAAGAAAGATTAACCTTTCTTCCCCCCTGTATAAATACATTCAGTATACAGGACACCTGAATATATCTTCAGCATTAACACGTCAATTTTAAATGCGATTCATTTCAAATTCCTAAAACGATTTAAATTCAAGTTTCATGAACTTTCTCAGTGCGACACACACTCAGTGGACATGCAAACAAAAACAATTCTAAGAACAGTTCTATATTAGTTTGAACTGGTTCTGTGATGCTAAACTGTTCTCAGAACTGTTACCTCTTCGAGCATCTCACAACAACTTCCACTTATAGAATTTGTCATGTCTGATCGGTTCTGTGTCACACCGAGGAAGTCCAGACCCACTGGCAGCTCATGCACGCTACCATCAAGACCTACAGTACGATCGTCAGCAAGTAGGTACAACAGCACACTTAATCGACGAACACTGGCATCTGCATTCATTTGCATTAACGGCTAAAAGAAATAGTGCCAATGCATTAGACATAATCATATATTTAAAAAAAAATAATAATAAATCCAAAATTTGAATTCTTTAAGCATTGAATTTTTTTCAACTCTAACACATGTTCTGCATACTCTTAGAAGAAGAAAGTGCTTATTATACTATTATGACGCTACTTGCCCTACTTTACAGTCGCTTTATGTACATTATACTCCACATACTCAGGATCCTCCCTCCTTATTTAATCATATTTCATCACAAGCGAAATGTTGCGTCATTACTTGTACAGGGTTTTTATGTTTGTCTGTACTCTGAGAGCTACAAACAAATTCCTTGTGTGTCTCAACATACTTGCCGAATAAAACCTGATTCTGATTCTGATGAGGGGCATTCAAATCAATCTTTTGGTTTTCAGGAATCTGAAAGTTTTCATTTGTGATGATTCGCATTCATAGAAAACACAGTACAGTGATGAGACTCGAATCCACGGTCAAATACTTGAATCGTGAAAACATTTTGAAGAAGGCCGCACATCTGTGAATGACGATCCCGTCCGCGGTGGTTTAGAGCCCAGCGCAGATGTTCGGCTGAAACATTCAGCCAGTGGAACGCCCGATCCTTGAAAATATCCTATACATAACTTAGTCACCAAATCTGCAGGAGAGACGCATCTGTCGGTGCGAACTGTACAGTACACACAAACATTCACTTGCACGTTACAGGAACTGGGAGTTATTGCCACATCCCTCATACAGTCCTGACCTCGCTCCAAGCCATTTAAACACTGAAGGAGTTCAGCAGCAGGCAGTCTGACCACAGCTCCAGCGTACTGAGGAAACTTTCTACCTTAATGGTGTCCAAGCACGAGTGAAACACTGGGATAAGTGCATTAGTGTAGGAAGGGATTATATAGAGAAATAAAGAGAGTTTTTACTCTCATTCTGTTATTCTTTTTAAAAATCATCTTAGCAAGTGAGGAACTGCGCGGGAAACCAATAAATGTGAACCGAATAAAAATGACTCACATGACTGAAAATATTACAGTTGTCAAATTTCATACCATGAAAGATGTAACGGCAGGAGTGAATACAGTCTAAACCTTCACCTTTACCCAGTGCAATGGTACTGTGGATTATTTCTTAAAGTAGAAGTTTTTCTCTTATTATATAAGTTTATATTTACTGAACATACTGTAGAATATAACTTGAATTAATTTTGTGCCATAGACCACTATTCATAGACCACTATTTCCTGTTATTACTTACATTACAGCAGCTACACACACACACACACACACACACACACACACACACACACACACACACACACACACACACACACACACACACCAAAAGCAAAAAGCATGTCTATGTAATGTAAAAAACAAAAAGTCTATATAAAGCTATAAGAACATGTGTATTAATAATAATAAGTCTACGAATTGCTTTCCAGCCAGAACGTCTATCTGCCGTTCTGGAAAATAAATCAACCACTTTTAACCAAACAGGATAAAGAATTCATTATGTGAAAAAGTCAAGGGGTTAAAAGGAAATGCACAATCGGGTTCCTTTTTTTTTTCTCTGCCTGCAATGACATCATTTCCTCTGGGCTAAGAGTACAAGTTATGAAACTCAGACTGTGTGTGTGTGTGTGTGTGTGTGTGTGTGTGTGTGTGTGTGTGTGTGTGTGTGTGTGTGTGTGTGTGTGTGTGTGTGATGTTCTGGGTGTGAGATCATCACATCCTGCACGTTTAAGATATGATCATACTGTTCATGCGCGCGTCTCTTCCCATTACCAGCCTTTGATTTATTAAACACGGACACATATTCAGAAACATGTTGTACTGTATATTCTATTTCAGGACGGCGTGTTTCATAAGCTAAAGTGAACTTTGTGAATGGTGAAATGTTTCTATCTTTTAAGGGTTGTTCCTCGGTGTGACACCGTTTTCAAAAGTTCTCTTTCTTGCAATTTGAAATATCTCACAAAGCATCAGTTTCAGATTTTTTATTTATTTATTTTTTTATCCTTTCAACACAAACGGAATACCTAAGCCATTAATCGTAAGGCGTGAGAGACCCCTAAACACGAGCTGGCACTTAATTTCCTTACTTCTCTGAATTTTAATCGGATTTAAGTCTGACCATTTAATACCACAAACACTCCATGCTGTTTTGCATTCGCTGAACTTTACCTGAGTGTCTCTGATCTTCCGTGTTTGTGTGTAAGCACAGAGTGAACGAGACCTATATTTACACCTATATTTACGTGTCCACACCTATATTTATCAGTCCTTTCCTGCTCTTAAAAAAAAAAAAAAAAAAGATCGTCAGCTCTTCCTGGAGCTTGAGAAACCATGTCATTTCTGCGGACGCAGACTCCGGCTTTTTCCGAGTTTCGCATTTCTTGTGGTTTCGGCTGGAATGTGTGAAATGTCCCCTGTGTCTGAGCTGTTAGGATATACAATGAGGCCATGATCTTCTACATGCGAGAAAAACAAACCACTTAAAGAGACCACTAAACCCAGCAGCAGACAATCTGGCTCTGCAAGAGGTGAGGATTTTACACAGCAGCAACAGCCTGTGGCAAATACAGACAGGTGGGATATGAATGAAAAGAAAAAGAAAAAATAAAACAAAGTGTGTTAGTAGGATTTAAGGCCACGGTGAGCCACCAGAACGGCGTCAATGCGCACTGGTATTGATTTTACGTATCATGGGAGGTGCATTGTAGTGATGAATATGCTTTGTCCAAAACAAGTGATGGTGGAAGTTTATTTAGTGTCATCACAAAGTGAAATCCGAACTAACCCTTCCTTACACGCACATGAAAAAGAATTTGACTTTTGATTTAAAATCACTTGAGCGGCACTTTTAGTGTTGCATTTCCCCACGTCAATTAAAATCATATTATATGATTCCAGATTTCTTGGTTTAAAGCCGCTTTGGGACGACGTCCTCTATAAATAAAACTGACCCAGGCTTTAATGTTTTCGTTTTGTTACTAGTACCCTATTTTTATTACCATCACTTCTTTATTCATCTAATCTGTTCTTGGTATGACGTAAATCTCTCAGAATGGTCTGACAATATGTATCCTGTTCCTAAATATAGGAGCTAAAGGAAGTTGCCTCAAAACGTCCAGCATCCTGTTAGTTATGTGATATGAACGATAAGAATGCAGCGATAGCCCAAGTTCCAGACATGCTTGAAAAGATGATGGAAATAGACAGCCGTGACTCTCACAGGACATGTGCATTAACGAAATATCTAAGTTTTAAACTGAAAGGAAAGTTGACGTTACATAGGCAGGAATTATTAGAGGTTGGATTGCTCTTGACCACGACCTTTTAGAGAAAAATCTTACTCACACTCATTCCTTGTCTATACTGCCGTATGCAAGGTCGCGGGGGGCCTGGAGTCTATCCCAGGAGATTTAGGGCACTCTCACGCACACACACACACACACACACACACACACACACACATTGTACACTCACATGCTCACTCATACACTACGAGGCAATGTGGAGAATTGGCCATTTTGCCTAATCTGCATCTCTTCAAACTCTTGGAGGAAACCTGAGTACCTGGAGAAAACCCTCCAAGCATGAGGGGCAACATGCAAACTCCATGCACACAGACCCAAAGTGGGAATCCAACCGCCACCATGCCACCAAGAAAAATCTTTCAAAGTTATACATCATAAACATATTAGTCAAAGTCTATGATTTCTTTTTTATTATTTATTTACTGAATGTTTCTTGGCTGACAGTTGTAGAACCTGATATCAGCTCACAATCCGAGATGCTTTTCTGCTCACCGGAGTTGTAACTAATGTTTTTTTCTTCTTCTTCTTCTTCGAGCTGGAGTGTCCTCCCATGCATGCTTTTTCATCATTCTATTTAAACTACAGAAGCAGAAAATTCCAGGAGATTTCAGAAATATTCAAACCTGTCCATCCGGTCCATCTTACCATGGCCAGATTTTCCTGCGCAGATGTTTGATGTGAGTACTGTATGATACACTTGGTCTGCATCTGCTGATCTGATTTTAACACTGATCTGCTGTCGCAAGCTTGGCTGAATTGATAATCTACATAAATGCACAGGGAAGTAAAAAAAAAATAGAAATATTAAATAAAAGCAATATATTGTCCACATATACACTGATTAGTCATAACATTGTGACCGTTGACAATTGAAGGGAATAACATTGATTATCTCATTACAATGGCACCTGGCTGGGATATACAGTATTAGGCAGGAAGTGAACACTTTTGTCCCGGTTTGTAGCAGAAAAGTGGAAGGTTATGGAACGTTAGGAACTATTTGCACTACACACACCCACATCTACACATTTCATAGACTCAACTGTATGTTGCAACATCTGTACATAAGACACAATGGCTATTCAACAAGCAAATGTGAAATTCTGTTATGTGCAAAATTTGACTTTTTATTATTTATTAATTAATTAATTATTAATTTTTATTATGTATTTATATTTAAAGTGTATAAACTTGAATATATCTATCGAATTACATCTATCTATCTATCTATCTATCTATCTAGCTAGCTAGCTAGCTATCTAACTGAGCACCTTTCACAAGGACCACATTGTGATGGCTAGATGACTGGGTCAGAGCAAGTCCTAAACTATAGCTTTTGTGGGATGTTCGTGGTCTGCAGTGGTCAGGACATAACAAATGTGTTTCAATGAAGGAAATCCGGTGAACCGCTGACAGGGTCATGGGCGGCCAAGGCTCACTGATGCACATTGGATGCAAAGGTTATCTCATGTAGTGCGATCCAATAGAAGAGCTAGTGTAGCTCAAATTCCTGTTCCAGTAGAAATCAAATACATAGCAGTTTTTTTTATTTTTTGCATATATACCGTTACAGCACACATTCATCGAGCCAACATTAACCTAATATGTAAAGCTATATATATTACCTAATATAACCTAATATATAAAGCTTGGTTACCACGGCAACATGTAGCATTGAGCAGTGAGTTGCCGTGACGTTTGCATTCAATTGAAAATACCCACCAGATAACGTTTGGATGATGTTTCAAAAGCCATAGCGCTCAGCCATCCTGCAGATAGGCTTTTCTAACTACGACGTTTGCTTATTTAGGTCAGACCTTCCAGACTTCAGTATTTTTTATTATACAATGTGGAAAACAGTAGTGACATCCAAAAATATCTTCCTAATTTCGTGTTTGTATAATTAAGAGATAAGTAACTTTAATGCCAGACTGAATGCCATCAAAGAGAATTCAGAGCAAGACGGAACTCAGAAACAGATAGTCAGTAAACAGACGAACAGTAAACAGTAAATATCACAGTCTGGCCGAGACAGCACACGGTCCAGATTCTCTTCCTGTCAGCCTGCAAGAGGGAGAAAAAGCAATGGGAAACAAATCCTGAGTCACTTCACCACCGTAACTTTTATCATTTTAACTGTTTCTCTTAGCCAGATTAAGTGCTTTGTCTGGACGTTTGGAAATGATGCTATAGAGAAATGTTTGCACTGCTCACCCAGGTTGTCTCATGTGGGCCGTTACGCTGCTTTATTTTGTGTTTTACCAGTTTAATGATCAGGACTGTTTGTTTTGGAGAAGAGGAGACGTCGGATGATAATTCGGCTGCCCATAAAATAGAATAAAAAAAACTCCTAGACAACGTACCTTACCTGATCTAAATGGTGGTGACTGGATGAGAGGGAGCGGCACGGTGGTGTAGTGGTTAGCACTGTCGCCTTGCACCGCCAGGGTCCGAGGTCGATCCCCGGCCAGACTCGATTCCCGTCTCTGTGTGCATGGAGTTTGCATGTTCTCCCCGTGCTTGGTGGGTTTCCTCCGGCACTCCGGTTTCCTCCCACATTCCAAAGACATGTAGGTTAGGTTAATTGGCGTTCCCAAAGTGTGTGAGAATGAGTGAGTGAGTGTGTGTGTGTCTGTGCCCTGCGATGGATTGGCACCCTGCCCAGGGTGGACCCTGCCATGTGCCCTAAGTCTCCTGGGATAGGCTCCAGGCCCCCCGTGACCCTGAATACAGGATTAAGCAGTATAGATGATGAGTGAGTGAGTGAGGATGAGAGGGATAGAATTTAGCATAGCATTTAAATCAATTTTGACTTGAAACTACTGTACGTATATCATGTGATCTTACAGAATATGCTTCTTAAACGTTTAAAGTTTTACGTATTAATTGTTTACTAAAAATGAAAGCTAGCTAGCTGGTTCAGCTAATACATGTCCAAAGTAGTTTTAATAGTTATTGTATATTTGAACAAGATTGGCTACTGGTGATAAATGGCAGATAATATTACAGTACAAATCAAGACTCAGATATAAAATTTAGTTTATAAAGTTTGTTTGGTAGTGATTAACATTATTATTATATTTTTAATTTTAAAAAATGTGTCTTGAGAAATATAAGCTACCCATAGAAAAGAAACTCCAAGATGAGATCTCATGTTAATCTCTTCTTTGTCTCCTAGACAGAAATGAGCCATCTTTGAGACGAGAATGAGATTTAGATATTTTATTTATCTTCTCAATGGTGTCTCAAATTTGGCTCATTACCTTTAAATCTCAGAGATAGGTCATATTTGTCTTGTGTGCGACTCACATATGCAGAAATGAGCCATCTTTGAGACTTGAATGAGATTTTGGCCATTTTCTTCATCTTCTCAAATGTGTCTCAAATATGGCTCATTACTTCTAAATCTCAGAGATGGTTCATATTTGTCTTGTGTGTAACTCACATAGTTTTTGTGTCCCAAAGCAGTGTTTCCCACACATAAAGTATACAGTACTTGTCAACTGTTCATTTGGGTTTTCTGATATCTTCTTATATCCTTTTGATCCTTTTTAAAATGTTTGCTTAGTCATGTGTGAATAGGTAGTTAAAATGAAATAAAATTGAGTTCTTTATACTGAGGAATATATAATGCTGAAAAAAATGTCAATCTATGTTGCATAATCCTGACTCATATACAGTACATTTATTAAAACATAATGCAAAGAATGGCTAAAATGTTTTGGGGTTTAAGGGCTAGTGGTCAAAAGAGACAAAGAGTTCCAGCTACACTAAAGAGTGTTTAGTACTTTTTTTTTATATACATCTATTTACTCTTCTAATACAGGTAGATGGAAGGGAGGGTTAGTAGGTACGATCTGTAAAATGAAGATATGTAGATATGTACTGTAGATTGGTAACAACTAAAATCAATTACAAAATTGTTTTGTAATAGATAAATGTTTTATTTCAAAATCTAGCTTGTTTAAAAATAAATAAATAAAAAGATCCAACCACCAGTTATATTACTGTACAGTACACCCAGGTGTCTCTATTTGATCAACATGGCTACACCTTTTACAAATGTGTACACCTTAATGAATTGAAATTACCTGGCAAATGGCAAACTTCCTTTACATTCTGTACAAATGTCATTACCAATAAAGAACTAAATAATAAAGAACTAATACGATATACAGAATATTTTTTATCGAGAAGTGAAGCAATGAGATAATGTTTGTGTTCAGTGATTTCTGTATGCTCTTATCATTTAAGGCCAAACCCATTTTTGATTATACATTTATGACTAAATGTTCAACATTTTTTCATGGCCAACCCAATTAAGCCTACAGTACATACTCCATAGATTATAATAAAGAAATAATTTTCCACAATTTCTCCCACATCTGCTCCAAGCCTGTAAATGTTTAAGTGGCCAGTGTGTTAGAGAAATGTGCAGCGCATCGCCAGGCCTCGGTGTCAAGTCAGCAAAAAACACTTTATCCCTCATTCATCCGGACCTTTAGGTGGCGATAGCGCACCACCTACTTTGCTTGACGCAGATCAAATGAAGACCAAGAAGACCGAGGGACGGTGAAGTTGGGTTTTTTTTTTCGCGCCGAATTTAAAGTGAATTATTATTGACAAGGATTCAAAATGTAACTTAAAACCAGAGTCTGTGGTAAAAAAAATAAAACTTGTGGTATACTTAGCTGAAATTTATACAGCGTACATTTGTTCTTAAATTGCAAAAGGATTTCGAATGCTACCTGTGGGTGGTTTAGCAGGTGGATTAGCATATCTAGGTAACTAACATTTTTACACAGTTTTTTTAAATGGTAAAAATCAGTCAGCATGTCCTAAGTTAACCAGGGTGGTTTGGCATATTAAGTTACTTTTTACCTTAAAAAAAAAAAATAGTAGGTTAATTTTACTGTATAATCAGTTTTTGCAAACCAGTACTTTTATTAGAGTGTTCAGTGTTTAACAGTAGTTACCAGAACATGTACATTTAGAGACATCAGTTTATTATATTCTATAAATAAAGACCAATACGCTTGTTTGTGAAAAGGTTATCTTGGTAATTATATACATTTTACTTTAACTGGGTTCTTTCCAGAAGCATGCCACCTCAGGAGACCAAGAATGCAGGAGAATGTTCCGGAGTCTCCATCAGCACATCATCAGTCCGGTAAGCACCAGCCCATGAGCAAGCTCAAGCCCACGTCTCAACCTTCACACAGTTTGGAATGGAGTAGCTGAATGGTGTTTAGGTAAATATTAAATGTTTTAATATTTGTTCCATTAGATACTAAGCAACTCCAGGAGTTTCAGACTTTGGACAAACTTGTTGGACATCCACCACAAAAAAAGACTGATGTAGCCGGTGAGAGAACTTTTCCTCGCATTGACCCATTCTTGTAGCCCTTACATACAGCAAGCAACCAATTTTCCTTTTAAAAAATTCATTTTCTTTTTTGACAATTTTTTTTAACTGGAGGATTTTCAAAATGTTGTGGCCTTTGTGTAACTCCTGTATAAATCATACTTTGAGTTGAGCAGTGTTACACTTAATATCTTTGTCAGGTTTTATGACATTTTGTATCATTTAGTGTCTTGATTTACCAGATTTTGCTGGTGTCTGTTATATTGTGTGAATTTTAAATCTATTACACTGTATGCTGTTAATGGAGGATTTTTGATATGTTCAATAAAACTATAATATTTCTCATTTGTGTTTCATGCATCTCATTTATATCTGACTTTAATCTCATTAAATACTTACATATGGCTCATTTGCTTCTCCTTCAAACGCAGTTCTGTTTCTCATGTACATCTCAGAAGCCTCAAATGTTTCTCAGGTATGTCTCGCTTTGTGTCTCAGTTATGTCTCTTTGTTTCTCCGAAGTGGGGTTTAGGAGAAATAGAAAAGACAAAGTCAAGCTTGTAATGAGACAGCTCAATTCAGTCTCATGAGACAAGAAAAAGCTTATTCTGAGCAACAAAATTTACCTATGGGTAGTTTGCTAGCGATTAATGTTACTTAAGACTCAGATGCCAAAATTGTATTTATTTAAGAGGAATTTCCCAAGCAGTTAATGCAACCTGAAATTATAGTGGTGTTGCTTTTTCTTTTTCTTTTTTTCCAGTTAATACGACTTGAAATTCACAAACCAAAATTGTATTTTTCTTTAAGGAATCTGGCCCAGTTTATTAGCACAACTTATACAATGGTTAGCTCTGATCAAGTAATCTCCGTGGACAAGCGGCATTGGACAGGTGATGATAAAGAGCATAACAGCACTGGAAAGTTTAACTATATGTATCACTGTTTATTTCAGGTGCTCCAACAGTCATTAATTACACTAACTGTCAGTCGCATCATGGGCGAGAGTAGGCCTGTACAGGCCACAGTAAGGAGGGAGGAGAGAACAGCTGCCTGCCAAAACCCACATTCACAACCAGTCACAGAAGCACCTTCAGCAAGAAAAAACATCTGATAATGTTACTGTATATCACACACGTATATACCACATATCTTATACTGTATAATACTTTGACTACTTTGTAATTGCTACTAAGTCATTCCTAATTGTCTCTGAACTGTCCATGATGCTCTGTTCATGGTTAACACAAGCGACAAGGCTAACTAGCTTCTAACACAAGGCTGAATCCCAAAGACCTATCAAACCCCTGATTAAGTGCATGACGTGGGGCAGGGGTAGCTCAGTGGTTAAGGCATTGGCCTACGGTTCAGAAGATCCCAGGTTCAAACCTCACAACCACCTGTCAATCCTCAATTGCTCAGATGTAATGAGATAAAAAATGTAAGTCGCTCTGGATAAGAGCGTCTGCCAAATGCCTAGATGTAGATGACGTGACGAGTGAAACAAGAAATGGTGCACCCAGCCTGTCCATTTAACTCTATTTGGGATTTAACCCCAGAACCCAGAAGATAACAGAGATGATATTCCAAAGTGAAATACGTGTAAATAAAAAGTGAAACTTATGAGAATTACAGGACTGTGCTCTACACTAGTTCCATGATTTATTCTCCTCAACTTTTGCCAGATTTTGTTGTTCAGTAATTTGTAAAGCTACTTTCACCCCTGTTTATTGCACTGTCAATCAGCAGTCACGGTTAGTTAGTTCTGCCAGTTGAACTGTAACGTTGTATAAGAGAAAAGGTCATACAGTTGTACTGAATATCATCACTGCTGTGATATCTTCAGTACTCAGAATTAGGTCACTTAGTACTTAGAATGGGGTCATTAATGTGACCCTGTGATTTAAATTGCAGCCAGAACTCAGAATAACAGCTGTTGTTATTGAATTCAACTGGGATGTGGTATTACTTTTTGTAATATGTGTACTCATATCTTAGGGCACTGTCATACTCTGACAAAGACCATGAAGTTCCCATTGATTCCTAAAAATATAGACGAATGCACTGGGGGTAGGCTCAAAATGGAAATGTGTGTTTTTAAGTTCATCCTACTTCTTACCCACATCCCTGTCCAGTTCTTTTATCATGTTCTCACTAATTTCCTATCATGCGCATAATCACACGATGATTGAACCAAGTTAACACTGTGTCTATTTGGGTGCTATAAACCTGCTACATGGTCACCGTAAATGTGGTGAGCACCAGAAGAACGTGGGGTCGCTCAGTGATTAAGGCAGTGGACTACTGATCAGAAGGTCCCAGGTTCAGACTCTACCACCACCACCACCACCCTGTTGAGCTCTTGGACAAGGCCCTTAACCTCAACCTCAACTATAAAGAGATAAAATTGTAAGTCACTCTGGATAAGGACATCTGCCAAATTCTCTAAGTGTAAAAATATAATATGAACCTAAACAACATGGTGTAGAACTACCTTGTGCATCGCATTGTCGTAGCAGCAACTCAGTGACGTTCCAATGACAACCCTGTCAGAATGCCATCCTATCTTCCCATCTATGTCATGCTTGTAGTATGTCAATGAAGTCTGTAAAAGGTGGTAGTTACGCTGTTAACTGGTCAACGCCATTGTTACTACATCTTTATTAATTCCTTCCTGTGTCTCTCTTCAAGCACATCTTCAGCAGGGTTTTTTTTTTTAATGTCCAAAAAAGCATCGCAGCTCCACATCAAATGAGAAAATACTACATCCTTACTGGATTTTACTTCATGCTTCTTACTGTGGTCAATTTGTGGCCCAATTTCTTTTTTCTTCCTTTTTTTTTTTCTTTTTTGTGGGAACATGGGGGGAGGGGGTCATTTTGCCTGAGTTATGTCATTTGACAGATTCTTGTTACAAACTTTCTTTACAATTCAAAGCAATATGAGTTTAAATGTCATATCCATAATGCTCCTTTTTCTTCACCTATATTACAGAATAATACAGTAATCTTGCTTCGGAAATATCCTTTATTCATATAACTCCAGACAGACAGGTTCCTGGTGGTGTCGTTAGATTTTTTGACCCTATGGTAAATTATAAAGATGTCGGAGACCGTGTAGATAGCGAATTAGTCCGAGTGTCATTTTGGCAGATGAAAGAACCAGACAGACCGCAGACAGGTTAAAAGTGAAAAAAAAAAAGAAAGAGATTTGAATGAGAATGATAATATACAATGGCAGTTTAATACGATCAAATATGCAGGCTTATCAAATCTACTGAAATAACATTGTCTCCTTTCAAATTGATTCTCTTTACTTTTAATATGACGACCCATCATCTTATTAGATATTAATAACCCTATGTTAGCAGAGCGACCTTCGCATGATTGTATGAAATTGGATGCCAGATACTTCATCCAGTGTTCATGCTTTCGTCCCGGAGTCATTTGAAGATAAGACAGACACTTTCTCAACAACTGTAATAATTAATTATCCGCAGGCCTGAGAAATTTTTATTTTATGGAAAATGCTTTCACATAAGCTTCGCATAGAATAGTAAATTACCCGATGAAAATGAAATCAGGCTTATTAAATTATACTGCATTAAATTATTTTCCAGCTGTCCTCAAAAGACTGTCGAACCGAACGAAGTGAAGGAAATAAAGGACAAAAAAAAAAAAAAGCAGAGCCTGATCAATGGCCTTAACTCGCACAGACATCTGCATTAATCTTAATTTATTCCCCGCTTAAGAGAAATAGCAGCGAAACCCCTGGATCAAACAAAGAAGACACTTTTTTTTTTCTTTTCAAAGCTGGGAATCCCCTGTGCACAGACGTAACGGTGTTGATTATGATCATTACTCTGTGATCTGCTGCAGAAAAATGAAGGTGTTGTCCGTGTCAGTGTGCACGCTGCATTTGGGGCATTCAATCATGGGTTAAATGGACCGTGGAGCAATAAGTAATACCGCAATCTGGTTCCTTTCCCTAAATCTGTGCAACCCTGTTACCATTGCATGCGCACACACACACACACACACACACACACACACACACAGAAACAGACATAGAAGCATTTTACCCAAGGGCTCCCTGTTGGATGAAAAACTGCATGAACGGATGTAGAGGGTTGCCATAGAAACTTAATAAGCCACCAGCTGCAGAGGGACCCAACTAGCGTCGCTATTGAAGCATGATCTGGTTTTTAAAAGTAATGAAATGAAAACTGAACAACATGGACAGAGAGGTACACGAGAGAAAATAGAACTGTCGGAGTGGCACTGAGGATGATTGAGTCGCATCATGAAACAGACGAAGCGAATAAGGATTGGAAGTCAGGAATGGAATATTTTACCCAGTACAGTCCTCACTGTCATAGTGCTTAGTCCTGACTGCCAGGCCAGAGGTCAAATGGCCATCTGCTGGGTCATGTCTATTGTTTCCTCCCTGCAAGGGTCTGTTCTTTGGTGTCCCCTCTTGGTTCTGGCATGGCTCATGTTCGCTGTCATGCCTCAGAAAGCAACTCTTGGGCTGTAAGTCTTTTCACTAGCATGTATATATATATATATATATATATATATATATATATATATATATATATATATATTTGATTATCAGGATTAGCCTTTTCAGAGGGCTTTTGTTGTTCAGAGAGCAGATGCATAACATTTAGGTGAGATTTGTCTTAGCTTTAATTCTTCATGCTAAATCAATTATGAGTCTTGCGTTGGGAGTAAAACGAGGAAAATATGTTTATCTCCATCTTATTGATCTTTTATTTCCCTGAGTGGTACTTATCTGTGAAGGAACTTTGAAATACCTGTATGATGGATTGTGTGTACCTGGCAGTGTTGTACTATTTCTGATGCTACACTTCCCAAGTTTTGCGTATTTTCCCCAAATAAAACTTTGAAGGAGGAATCTCAGATGATTTCTGTCTAAATTTGGTGTCAACGCTGCGAGAGGAGGATTCCTAGAAGACTAAATGAGTGAAGTCTGCTTTTCATCACCCCCTCCTCCCTTTTCTTTATTCTTTTTTCTCTATTTTCCCCAACTCTACTCACACTCCCGGGGTCGTTATTTGTGTGATTTTGTGATGATATCATGCATTTATGTGCACATGCTTAGGAGATGGAACCTTCTGGCGGAGATGTGTCTCCCCAGAAACCTTTCAGTTAGGAATTAGCTTTGCATTAGATTAAACGAGGGTAATGTGCAAAACCAAATCTTCTGATGAGCTCATCAGAAATCTGCTCTCCAGGACATCAGCCACAATAGAGTAACATTCCTCACAGAATCGATTACATGCCCCTAAAACGCTGCGGATTAGATTGGAGACGCAGTATGGCAACAACTCGTAAAATTAAAAGCTTGCAGGAGGTTAATGTCTGTCCACAAAGATTCATAACTAATTTGTCGTTGTTGTTTTTATAAATGGGCAGCGCCAATTAGTTTCTATTCATGTTGTCATTCATGTAAAGAAATTATAGGCCATCATTATCCCACACTTCCATCATTTGATCAATATTATTTTCTATTGTTACCTTCTTATGTATTGAGTCTGTGTCCTGTCCACAATTTCTTCGAAATGTAAATATGGTCAGAATATGAACAATTTAAAACGGGATTGTGCCTGTGCACCATGTTCGAAAATAAAGAGAATTTTATAAGAGAGTATGATTTGAGTTTTGTTCATTTTCCCACTGTGCAATGTATGTAGACTAGGATCTTGTGAAACCCAACAAAACATTGTGGGAGCAGGAGCCATTTACTTTCATGTGGCTAAGAATGGGATGTCTGATGGAAAGCTTGCAGAATAAACTTGGTTAAACTGTCTGCAGGAGTTGGTGGGATTAAACAAACTGTCTAACAGGAGTAGGTGGGATTGGTCAAATTTCTGCAGGAGTATACAGAATTAATGGAAATTTCATGCTGGAGAAAATTGGCCAAAGTTTTGGATAGAGCATCAGTCAAGTCAGTCTGAAAGAATGGGGGATGTGGTCAAACATGTTGTGAGAGTGTGCAGGATTGGTAAAGCTTTCTGTGGGAGTGGGCAGGATAGTCAAAGATTCTGGTTGGTCAACATTTCTGTGGGAATGGGTAGAGTTGGTCACTTTGGAGAGATTGTTAACATTGTCTTTGGGAGTGGGTGGGAATTGTTACATTTTCAGTGGGAGTGGACAGAATTGGTCAGACCTTCAGTGGGATTGGGCAAAGTTGGTAATCCTGGTAAAGGTATAGAGCAGAAGTAAAGTAGGGCTTGACAAGACTTTCTGAGGGAGTGGGTGCCATTAGTCAAGAGACTCTTCTGGGTTGCATAAAGTAGGAGTAGTCTGCAGGAGTACCTACTTGATTCTTCAAACCTGCTATGGGAGAAGGAAAAGTTGGTCAGATTTTCTAGTAGAGTAACGCTTTATGTCGGAGAGGGCCGGCTTGGTCAAAATGTCTGGTGGAGTATCGGCATTGGTAATACTTTCTGCAGGCTTGGGCAGTATTGGTCAAACTCTGCAGAGGTCAAACCTTGGAAGCGTTGGTCAGATTTTCTAGTAGAGTAGGGCTATTGGTGAAACATTTTGTGGAAAAGGGTAGGATTGGTCAAGCTTTCTGCAGGAGTAATGAGATACTGTACGTCAAACATTCATTTAGAGTGGATATGCTGGATTGGTCAAACTTTCTGTGAGAGTGGGCTTATTGGACAAAATATCTGTAATAAACATCAGGATTAGTAAATTTTGTGTTTAAATTTTATTTGGGAGGGGGAAGTTTTATTCAAGAGCGTCTACAGAAGTAGGTGACATTGGAAAAAAATTGGTCAAGGAAGACGGGTGGGGTTGGGTCAAACTGATTAATAACATCAGGCTAACAGGACTGGCCCCTTGTACGACAGTTACTGCTGCATTGAGATTTGTAGAAATGTTTGGTCCACATTTCAGTAAAGTAAAATTCGAGTCAATATATCTCAGGACATTTCATTCAAATCAATTAAATTCATTTTTTGCCATTCCAGTTGTTTGTATAGCACTTTAACAGTGGTCATTGACGCAAAGCTTACAGAATAAAACACAAATATGGAAATGAGCGTGGAAAGTGTGAATAAAAAGTGTATAAATCATAATAAGCAGATTGTCCTTTATGAGCAACGGTAGGCGGTGGTGGCTCTGAGAAAGAAGGCTGGAAGTTTAATATAACAGGAGATGTGTTTAAGTTTATATGTCCACTTTTTGTTAATCGAGACTAAGCTACAGAACAGTTTGAGGGAATTTCAATTACAGCACCCAGTGTGGTGACCAGTTCATGTCTGTAAATAATTCCTCATGCTCCCAGAACCACCCTTTTACAGTTTTAGTCCTAGAATATCGCCGTGGCATCAGGAAACAAAAACCTGGTCATTTGATACATTCAGGTCGTCAGCTGACTCCATTTTATTGCCACACAACATTGCTGAGTCTAGACCCAAGCAACTGAAGCAACACCATATCATAACACTGTCTCCAGAGGCTTGTACAGTGGACACTATACATGATGAGTGTATCTTCATGTGCTTCCCTTCTTACTCCGATGTGCCCATTGCTCTGGAATAAGATACATCTGGACTCATCAGGTCACATGACCGTTTTATGCCTAATATGCTTTATTCCTAATGTATCATATACGTCTTTATGCTCCCTCGCAACAGGGAAACCTTGTATTCTGATTAGTCTAACTAACAAGTGTTTTTTGTTGTTGTTGTTGTTGTTGTTGTTGTTGTTTTTTCATATTTGCCATATAGCTGTTTAGTCCCAACTTCGTAAGTTCTCATTAAATTGTGGCTTTGGAAATGCTCTTACTTTCACTATTAAACATAGCTGTAAAAATTCTATGGTCCGTTTTTACAATGCAACTTCATCAAGCATTTAAGTGATCTCAAATCACATTATTTATTTTTTTTTCTGACTAGAGGTCTTGTGCACAGTTCTTAGGCTCAGCATAAAGCATGTGATTCTGCCTACTGGAGGAGAAATTCAGACAATAAGATTCACACCACGTAGAAGATTTAATTCCACCTCAGTGAATAGTTATGATTATGTAAAATAAAATATTGTATTTATTGTCAACTAGTAATTATTAAAGGCCCAAGTGTCTACTTTAATACGAGTCATTAAACACCATCATGCCGAGTTATACTATTAAAAATTCAGGGGTGAACCGAGGGCCTTTCAAAACAAGCAGATATCACATTTATAGCCCCTGTGAAGAAAGATATAAAACATAATGGGGCATGCTGTTATAGGAAAATAATCAATGATGGGGTGGTCTAATGTTGCTCAACATAAAATGAAGTTACTATACCCAAACCAATGCTAATTATAATTTGATAACAGCATGTATAAAATCTTTATTTATTTCTCTTGCACAACGTTTTGAAAACAACTACAGTATGTTTACACATCATATCTTTCATGTCGTTTTAGTTAAATTTAATGTTGTGACATATCAGTAAAAAAAACTATTTTTTACATCTATCAGGTATATAATCATTACTCTTTCAGTATAAAATCATTTAAATCTTTTTTTTTTCTTTTTTTTTTTTTTTTAGACTTTCCTGTGTTGGAAAAGTTAGAGATCTTTACCTCCAGCTTTTACAAAGCACTGACACTGGAGACTCCTTCCATAAATGTTAAATAAATGGACTCTCTTCAATTCAACTACGTCCTGTCAAGTTTTTTTGTGTTCTTTGTTAAATTATGTTTTCTTTGTCTGAGTAATAGTAGACTTCAATTATGTGAGGAAACCACCGTCAGCGCTGCTGTTACAACAACTGGATCAATATCTTCTGATTTGAGGATTCAACATTTATATCGAAATCCATAGAAACATCTTAGAAAAACGTACCGTCAGTTGAGACTGGGGAAAAAAATGTGTTCATATATATACACACATATGCCGTGCGTCCAGACTGTGGTGATGTGAGTCAGTCTCAATTGTATAACAGTGGCAGATTGGCCTGGTATTGTGTGGGCGAGCTTTTATTTGAGTGAGCTTAGGGAATAGAGCAGTCAGCAGGTTTGATTAAATCCCTGGTCTGGGCAGAATGAGCTTATGCCAATCGCTATTCAGTTATAGCAATATGTGTGTGTGTGTGTTTTTTCCTTTTCTCCTTCACTCACACATTTGTAGCAGTGCCTGTACATTAGAGCCTTGAGGAGTCTTCCATGTCTCACATCCTGCTGTAGCAGTTTAAAGCTGGTTTTGTGTATAAATTTTGACAAGTGCAGTGTATGGGGACGAGAGCAAATCGGAGAAGTTACGGTTGGTAAAATGGTACTTGCTGCAGGAAGTGTTCAATGCGAGGCATGTTCTCTGTGGGGAATAAGAACGTTAAGATTCAGTGAGCATGGCTTCGAGGCTGCTCAACTGAGTAAGTGTTTGGCCTTGGCTCAGGGCTCTGCATAGAGGATGTGATACTGGATACCGGAGAAGAAATTCAGACAGTATGAGAAGATTCACACCACGTAGAGGATTAATTCTGCTACGGCGGATAGTTATGATGTGGATTAAAGTGACAGCAAGTCAATAAGGTCCGGATTCAGGTTTAGCCGGCTTACTCAATTTTCTTGTCTCTGCTAAGGTATATGCACTCATAGACTAAATGTTTTGTGCTACATATCACAGCTATTTTCTTTCTTCTTCTTTTTTTTTTTTTTTTTTACAGACTATATAAAATGTATCCCAGCTGGGCAATCGAAGTCTGTTAGAAGAACTGTTTTGACATGTTTGGTCCAGTTGTTATCTCAGGGTCTATAATGTCTGATCGAAAGGTTTAAAAAAAAAAAAAAATAGAGAGCAGGTACTGTATGTGACAACTCTTTCATTCTACGAGTGAGGGCTTTTCCTCAAACTCACCTGGCCTTGTCTGAATTACTGACTGCTCTGAATCAGTAACGAGGTCCCAATGAAGTCAGAGCACCGTTTTCAGCACCGATCCTCTACACGTCTAGATCCTGTTTTAACGAGGCCTGGTTTCAGACATCTTTAGGAGTACTTCTGGTTGTTTCTGACTTTTTCTTTTTTTGCTTTTCCTCTCGACCACCCGCAGGGCGCATGTTGGTAGGTGCTTTTCAACTCCAATCCCACTGTGGGTGCAGAATGTGCCAAAATGTTTCAAAATGGAAATATCCCTTGTTTTTATTTATTATTTTTTCCTCGCTCTCTCTCTCTCTCTCTCTCTCTCTGTCTCTCTTTATTTTCCATGTGCGCTAGAGGTGATCCTCGAAAAAAAAAAAAAGAAAGAAAGAAAAGAAAAACTGCCTCTGAGAAGCTGCCAGTCCTGAAAATACAACATGCAACAACCCTCCTACGCCAGGCTTCTTTTTTTAATGATTAATTCAGAGAGAAAAGAAGAGGCAATCTGAAATAAACCAATCTGAATAATCGCTCTGCATGGCATTTTATTAGCACCACTGTGTTTTCAACAGCCGAAGCAATTTTTGGAAAAGGAATTCAAGTCGATCCCTTGGTGTTTTACTTTTAAAAAGCAAAGGGCTGAACGTGCACACGGCTTGAAGAAACAACACCATAAATAAAAATGCATGGATGACTGAGATTACTTAGGAGCTCTTAGAAATCCCGGAAAATTGTGTATAGAAATGAAATATCAAAACGAATCACTCAGTGAGCTGTTTGAACAGTTGGGATGTGCAGCCAGCACTCGAGTCCCCTAACCTTTTATCCAACTCCGGAAAAAAAAAAACAGCCTCTGTTGCTCTGCGGTGAATCCCCTCGCTGACGTACAAAAGGTCGACACAAAAACAAAACCATCATCTTCCATCATCGTATTACTTTACCGCTCTGATAACCCAGCCTCGCTCCTAATTTAAGCTCCTGTTTACCACATTTTCTCTTTTTTCGCTCTACAGACGCCATGGAAACAAGGGCCCGCTTTTTTTTTTTTTTTTTCATTTTTTTTTTTCATTCATTCTGCTGCACCTTGATTGGCTGAATGCAGATCACAAAGTCTGGCTTTGTGAGAGCACATCAATCACTCTTTAGCATTAGCGTTCCAAGGGCCAATTAGTAAACCTCAGAGGCACTTAGAGTCACCGAGTGCGGGCCTTCGATTAGAGCATGACCTCACTGCTGCTCATCTGCATGCACGGCTAAATGTCAAATAACAGATACAGGATCTTTAACATAATTGCACCTTAATGGATATCAAAGTCGGGCTGACGAGGCGTGATGTGTAGACTTGGGCAGAATGTGAGCAAAGATGACAGAAGGCATTCATCAACATCAGATAGATGGACAAACACATTGGAAAATCAAAGAGAGACAGAGAGAGAGAGAGAGAGAGAGAGAAAGAGAGAGGGGGGGACAAGCGAGAGCGCACGAGCCTAGAAGATATCAATCCAGCTAAACTTTGAAGCATCGGGTTATGATAAGCCTGCTGAGTTTAAATCACTTTAATATCTGCCATAGTCTTGCTTTGTGATTTTTTTTTTCCAGTATAAAATGACCAGCCATTTGAGCTGTGTTATGACATATTCAATATTACTACCTGATGGTCATGGATGGACCTCTTTATGACACCGAAGAGAGCTGTTTAATGAGGCGATACTAATGATGCAAGGTGACCTGAGCTGCTAACTGCATCTCAGTAGCTACAGGTGTGTGTGTGTGTGTGTGTGTGTGTGTGTGTGTGTGTGTGTGTGTGTGTGTGTGTGTGTGTGTGTGTGTGTGTGTGTGTGTCAACCACTGTCCGGTTCTATCCCCCAATTCGGCTTCTCTTTATTTTCTCTTTAAACTCCATTAAGTCGCACATAATTGTGTGTGTTCTCTATAGTGAATATTTGATATCCTGTTTGCCCTTTGCCGCTGTGCGGATCAAGGTAATCAGCGGTGCTCCTGTCCGTGGATGGACGCCGCTGTGTGCTCAGTGGACAGATGCACCCACACGACCCCCACTCACCCCCTCCCACCCCTCCACAGACACACCAATTACTGTATTAATTATTAATTCATCAAAAAGGTCGTCTGCACCCTGATCGTTCTTTAAGGAGCTGAGACGGACAATGACACTGTGTCCCTTTTAGATCCATATGGCTAGTCATGTCTGAAAGCTTCAGCCTGCTATCCGCAATGATTCTAGATGAGGCGGGGAAAGGATGTAGTATCATTTAAATCCATGCTTGTGTAGAAAAGCCTCATGTTACTAACTAACATGTTATGATGCTTTGTTCGATACAGTGCCTTGCAAAAGCAATAATTCCACATTTTGTCAGGTTACAAGCACAAACATTATGTATTTTATTGATATTTTATGTGATGGACCAACACATACAAGTGCCACATATTGTAATACTGAAAATTATAAATGGTTTAATTTATTTTATTTTTTTATACCCTCAATACAGTATAAAGTGGAGTAGATGATGAGTGACTTTATTATGCTGCTTATAAAATAGCACTTGATCCAGTACCTGCAAATATTTCGCATTTTATTTAATTTATTTTGTGTATCTGTGTGTATGCTGATAATTAATTGTGTGCACAACTTAATGCCACTAAATGGCATAACTGTAATATGTGAAAACATATTTGTTTGTTTGCTTGTTTGTTTGTTTGTTTGTTAGGTGGCACCATGACGTAGTGATTAGCACTGTGGCTCACACCTCCATTGTTGACAGTTGAGCAAGTCCATGTTTGGGTCTGTGTTTGTGTAGTCTGTATGCTCTCTCCATGCTTGGTGGCTTTCCTATGGGTACGCTGGTTTCCTCGCAGATTCTGCTAATGAGCATTTGCAAATTTTCTGTACTGAGTGTGTGGGTATGTGCGTGTTTGTACCCTGTGATGGACTGGCACCCTGTCTGGACTGTTTTCGCCTGGGAGTCTCCTGGGATAGGCTCCAGTCCTCCCACTACCCTGTAGAGAGTAAGTGCTATAGAGAATGATTGACAGTGTTTGTTTGTTTGTTTTTTTTCTATTTATTTGATGTTTTGTATGAAGTAGAAGGCAGAATTGATGTACTACACAATCCACCCACAGTTCAGATAGAAAAATGCCTGCGGTGATGATGTCCTCCTCTAAACAAACCCCGAATTGATTCTGGGTAGAGACTCAATCATTCGGATTAAGTGTGAAGACAACCTTAAACAGTGGTCCATGCACTCCCTGTGGGAAGCCTAATGACCCGACTGGTGCGGTGATGCACACAGTGATTTACAGCACAATTTTTTTGAGGCCCTCTAGTGCATCTTATTTCTTTCCCAATGCACAGGGTCTCGATGTGGTCCCGAGAGCATCTGCTTAATCTCAAGGTGTGGCGGTTTGCAAGCTTTAATATGCCATTCGCATTGACCTTTAGCTTTGTCACACAGCAGAAAAGGTCATATCTCTATTTTCCTCTTTATGGCTGTAATGAGATTCCGAGTGACCCTTCCCACCTCCAGCCCCTTCCCAACTCCGACTACAGCTATAACCACAACTGATGAAGTTGAGGTTTTTTTTTTTTTTTCTTTTTTTTTCTCCCCATGCTTATGGTTTAGTCTAAAAATACGATGTTTTATTAAAACTAATATAAATCCCCCTCTTCATTTAGCTCAGAGACCACCTACATACTTGGCACTTCCTGCTGCTGGGTTTGCATAGGTGAACTGTGGTGAGCGTGCTGTGCTCTCACGGATTTAATTAATGTTAATGCATTTATACGGTGGTAGTTAAGCACAGAGTATTAATCTGGCCTGGTAAATTATGAATTGTTAAGGTTGTCTTCATTTGCATCGGATTAATCGTCGTATTTGCATTAAGCGCGTGATTAAATTTGATTACAAATAATTATTCACATAAATTATATTTTAGGCTCAAACAATAACCGTAAAATGTCTGGGGAAAAGCGATTGAGAAATATATACATCCTTTTAGCATTCTTACCGTTTTCCCCATTCACACAGACAAGTGCTTTTTGACGAACATATTCATTTTATACTGTAGATTTAAAAAAAAAAAAAAAAAAAAACTATAATTCTTTCTCTTATCCCCCCTTTTAAGAGTGCTAAGGATTTCCTCTAATGGCCTTCTCATAATTCTTGGAACAGCTCAGAGTTAAACATTATCGGCCGAGTTGCGTTACGGCGCATTCCTTTTACAGGAGTGAATCAAAAGCATGCAGCGTTCATTAGTCCACTCTGAACCCAATCCCACTGGTGTGTTGTATTGCAGGTGAACTTTTTACTCCGCAGTGCCTTTTTAAACATAGAAAGACATGTAGCATTTGAGGCTTGGTTTATTTGCACAGTGTACAGATGGTGTGTAAGGTTATTGAAGGTGAGATGCATTTTTTTTTTTTTAAATATAAGTATTGAATTGTGTTACTGAAAAGCTGCAGAACTGAGTCATATAGACATCGAATGCAAAGGACAGGGGTGTTGAAACGTTGGTGTAAGTTCTTCGTAAGGTTTTCATGACACCACCATAAGCCATTCCTGAACATATGTCTTGTACATAAACTTTCATTACCAGTTCACTAGTTTTTAATGGTATAACACTTGAAGCGAGGAACACATTTTTTCTTGACTTTAGGCAATATATTACAAGTAAAATGACAGTTAATAATTTTCAGTTAATAAAAGGTCAATAATTTTTCTGCTTTTCGTTTTTTTTTTTTTTTTTTAATAAAAAGTAAATGAAGAAAGGTTCACTGCTCTTGTCCAACCATGATCACATAGAGTACATCAATTTTCTTTATGAAGCTTATAAACCTTGATAATTAAAGCAGAAAGACATTAAACGATGTCTTTCTATCTTGGAAAACAGCTATTTTTCTGGATGCATTCATGAATTTTATATGTGCATCCCTAATTGAAAGGATATTACAGAGGAATTTCCATAAATATTTATTATTGTTTGATTTATATTAGACTTTATACAAAGGAATTTGCATAAAATATTTTGCTTTAAACAATAAATGTTATTTCTTTGTAAATCAAACAATGAAGAAAATATATTCCAACAAATGTCAAATTAATTTTTTTCGGTTGTTTATTGTTAAAAAATAATTACCCTATTAGCTAGTAATGTCTTGCCTTAAGGCTGTAGCACACTTTCTCCATTAATGATGGAGTCTGTAGCTGATTTGTGCATATCCGGTACTGTATGTTCTGTGAGTTATGTGAAAGTAATGATGATGAGACATGACAATATCAACAACAAAAACAGCAGAGGTTAGCGACCTTTCTTCTCAGTTGAACATCTTCTACTGTAATTATTTGGTAACCACAGAGATGTTTAGCATTAAGACATTAAGTACATTTTCAGTGAAGCAAGCTGAAAAAAAAAATTATATTTCCCAACTCTGATTTTTATATTTCTAAGAAAGCTGACTTGATCATTTTATTAGGATCGAGCACAGCTGAGACATGGCCATAGACATGGGGATATGGCTGCAGTACTGAACATATCACAGCTCAGTTCAACAGCATGACCTTGAGGGAGAAATTGCTTTTATATAGCACTTCTACAAATGATTTGTACATGATTTGAAACATTATGATTTGTTTCCATATTTAATCAGATATTTTGCTTGGGTATTTTTTCATATCCCTCTGTGACTGGTGGAACTAAATAACCACAATGGGCGGAGCTGGTGACCAGTTTGACGATCATTAGGACACCATAGCTGTTTAGTGATACATATATTTAAACATCTCAGTGCTGTTACTTGTCTAATATCACCACTCGTGTAAAGATTGTTGTCCAACTGTATTACTTCATGGAAAGTAATTGTTGTATAACTTAACATATCAGTGACAGCTCCATTTTTGCCTTGCAGTGGATTGGCACCCCATCCAGGGTGTATCTCTGCAAAACCATTGGGAGTGGCCAATGCAAACGTTTGGAACATTCTTTAAAAAAAAGCATCGGCATGTCAAGAAAATCGTGCCAAGTCTAGATCATCTTGCCAAGTCAAAAGCATGTTTGAGGAGCGAGATGTGTCATTGGCAAAGTCTACAGTGAAGAGAAGGGTTTATGAAGTAAATACAGATGCATCAAAACAAGAGTGCAAAACACTGCAATGTTCAAAAAGGCCGAATTAGCTTTTGCCATAATTGTTTGTGAGGTTATTTGGACTTGTGAAACCAAAATGTTGTAACAGAATGATGGGAAGAGACATGTGAAGGAAGGAAGGAAGGAAATTTTGGTGTTCCACAGGGTTCTCTTTTAGGCCCACTGCTATTATTTCATTATGTGCCTTCTCTGGGTCATATCATTTGTAAACATGGTATCAGTTTCCACTGTTTTGCTAATGACACACAGTTATATGTCTCAGCAAAGCCAGATGAGAGACCCCAGTTTAATAAAGTTAAGGAGTGTGTGAAGGACACTAGACACCAGATACTTATCTACATTCCTCCTACTTAATTTTGCAAAGTTTGCACAGTGACTCTGAATGGCTTTTCTGTTTCATCATGTGCAGTAGTAAAAGACCTTGGTGTGATTATTGAGTCCAGTTTTTATTGAAGCAAATATAGATAAAATGATCTTGCATCTCACAAAAATGTTGGCCAAATAATTAATATATTGTCACTACACAATGCAGGAAAAATACTTTTTTACTTTTGTCACCTCTAGGTTGAATTATTGTGATGCCTTACTGTCTGGATGTTCAACTAGGTGAATAACCAAGCTCTGGTTAGTTCAGAATGCAGCAGCTTCACTAGAACCAGAAGATATAAGCAAATCAACCCTATTGCATCCATACTGTATTTGGTTTCCAGTGGAATTTTGGAATTTAAAACATATTTTTGCATTAAAAACCACTAAATGGTCTCACACCACTCAGTGAGCGGCTAGTGTTTTATGATCTGTCATGCCTACTTGAATTAAAGGGTGCAATTGTTTGTTGGTACCTCATATTATGAACTTTTTCTTAGTTTTTTCTTAGGCAAAGTGCAGATCTGGAGGACTAATTTCTATTTACATAGAATATGTTTGGACCCTATCTCCCCCCATTCTAACTCATCACTCATGTTTGTTGGCAGTGAAGTGATTAGTTGACGTACTAAGGAAGCCCTTATGTGACTGAAGATATGTCTAACTGCTCAAACCCTCTCTCTCTCTCTCTCTCTCTCTCTCTCTCTCTCTCTCTCTGTCTGTCTTTCCTAGTGATCCCATCCCACTCTGACACCTTCTGGAGCCCCACTTCTGGTTAAAAATCTTGTCTCTTGAAGATCCCTAGCTGCTGCTGAGGATGGCCCTTTATTTCCTGCTTGGGGATATGTGTGGTGACTGAGGATTATGAAGATGGTCTTGGTCTAGGCTTTTGTGGGTGTCTTTCTTTGATGGCATGTGACTACAAATTTCAATGAAAAGTTCTGTTCCTGAGTCTCTACCAGCAAAAGTGGACTTTATATCAACTCAAACATAGATCCGGTTATGTAACTGAACGTTCGAACTTATAGCACACTGGTATAGCAAGGATTGATTTATGGTCTCACTATTTGGTATCAGCCAAATACGGGTAGGTCCCCTATTTTTCTCAAAGTTTCTTCCTCTTGTAATCTGGGCGGGGAGAGGGGAGGGGGTGTGTTCTTGCCACCATTGCCCTTGGCTAGATGGAAAAAAAAAACCTGCTAATTATAATTCATCCTTTTTTTCCATTACATTTTTAATTTTCTATCCGTTTTTTATTTATGTAAAGCTGAATATGTGCATATAAAGACAAACTCATGCTGCATACCACCTCTGCAAATCACCTTATGAGCTTTCAGAAATCCACCGGCATTAATTTGCACAATGTGTGTATGATCATGTTAGGAAGATCTGGTGTAGAGTGTACAGTTCAAATATACGATATCATTTCTCTTTATGAAACTATTGCTGCCTTCAAAGTTTTATGTAGGCGTCATGTAGCTGTAATGTAAAGTGTCACTGGAATTTTGTTGCTCACACGCAACCTTTATAGTGTTAAAGCAGATTAAGTCATTTAAACTCACCAACAGCAGACAAAAAGATCTCCAAAAGGTCAGAATTAAGATGAAACAGACTCTTGCTGTCATAATGCTGTATAATTAAGGGCACATCATGATGTATTAACATTATTATTATTATTATTATTATAGTGCTACAATATGATGTCGTGTACAGTATAATCTCTGAGAGTTCATATTTTTTATTACTTTATCCAAGACAGAGCAACTAAAATAACATTGGTGTATTTGTTTTTTACCCATAAACCTTGTCTTGCTTCGCTTTTTCAACCTTTTTTTTTTCCACTTGTGTAATATGTTGTATTCTTGTTGTTTTGCCTCCGTAGACTTCATAATCGCATATGGTTGATATCGATCATGCACGCATGTGTGTGCAGTGTGAGCTGTGTGTGCAGAGTCAGAGCTCTCATGCTGATCTCTCTGGCTGCTCCGAGAAGCAAAAATCACCAAACTACTTGATGGATGGAACAAAATGGATATCAACTACCATAATAAGCTCACTGGAGGGTTTGTTATCCACTGCTGTTTCGCAGTAAAATGCTCCTATAATCCCTTTTAGATCCAGTGCTCACCACTGCTACTGAGCATTTACAAACAGAGCGTGAGGGGCATACTTGAATTTACGGAGCACTTTTATTGTTATCATTATTATTAGTACCACATAATATTCTGGCCTGGGAACTTTCATCAGATTACAATGGAGAGGTGCTGACATGTGTTTTTCACCCTTGTATCTATGATTATGAAATGAATTTACTCACCATGCCAACCACAACATTGTCAACGTTAGAATAAATATGTTGTTTTTGTACATCAAGTAGAAACACACACACTGAAAAAAAAAAAAAGAAAAAAAAAATCAAAGCACACCGCACTCACAGTATCACAGTGGTATGAATTGAACAGGCTTTTTAAAGCAATGAAATCATGGCTCAGTCTGACAGACATCATGTTTAATTGCCAGATACTTTTATCCCATGCAATCTGCAAGTAAGATTAAAAAAAAAAAAAGCAGTTGAAGGAAAGGACTGAGGATTTAAATCACACAACCACATCGTTCATTGTTTTCCTATAACAGCATAGCCCAGATGTTTCATTCTTTATATAATACCCTCAAATAGATTTAATATGTTAGTTTTATAAATTTAGAGAAAAGAATCCAACTTCTTCAGCTCTCTCGCTCTCATATTTGTAAAACCCAAATGTAGCTCTAAGTACATGCATTTTTCAAAACACATAGTTAAATTGAATCCCAAATGGTGAATTTATATTCACTGCATATGCTGTCCACATATGGTGTAATAGATTTTGAATCATTTTAAATTCAGCCAAAAAAAAAAAAAGAAAAATGTATAATATATAAACCACTGACAGGTTTATCTTGTTACAATGGCACCTGTCAAGGTTTGAGACACATTTCAAAGCAAGTGAGCATTTAGTTCTCTTAACTAGATGTTTTGGAAGTAGGAAAAATGGGAACGCATTAGGAGCTGAACAAATTGTGATGGCTGGATAATTGTGTCAGAGGAGCTCTAAAACAGCAGGGATTGTGTCGTGTTCTAAGTATCCAGTGGACCAAGAAAGGATAACCGATGAACTGACAGCAAGGTCATGGGCAGCCATAGCATTGATGCTCATGAGGAGGGTAGAATAGGTTGTGAGGGGTAGCTCAGTGGTTAAGGCATTGGATTATGGTTCAGAAGGTCCCAGGTTCAAACTCCATTGCCACTGTTGGGCCCTTGAACAAGACCCAACTGCTCAGTTGTATAATGAGATAAAAATGGAGGCCTCCAGCGTGATGCTTTGAGCAATGTTCTGCTTGGTCCCTGTAAGTCATTCATGTGGGTGTTATTTTGACAGACCAAGTACACCTATTCATGTGGCAGTATTCCCTAATGCCAGTGGCTTCATTTATCTGGATAATGAGCCCTGACACTTTGCAGGAAGCTGTTGTTTTGGAATGGTTTGAGGAACATGACGAAGTGTTGAATCAGCCTTCAAATTCACCAGATGTCAAACTGATCGAGAATATCGGGCAAATGTTATGGTTGATGTTATAGCTGTGGTCATGGATGATTGAAATAATTACAGAATATATATTTATATACTTTATGAGTAATTTCTTTAGTGTTTGGTGTGTCCTTTTTTTTTTCTTTTTTCTTTTTGCTTTAATGACAGTGTTCACTCAAGCTGGCGTGGCATTTGGAGGCATTTACATTTATGGCATTTGGCAGATGCTCTTATCAAAAGTGACTTCCAGAAGTGCTATGAAGTTTCTATTAATAAATACTGATACTTGGTTCACTATGACACAGACTAAGAATAACATCAGTCTATAGCTTTTATTGTGTGAAGGTAATATAATAAGAAGACCATGTAGCCGGGGCAATTTATTAGTTTTATTATTTTAATTAAAGTGCTAATTAAAGTAATTCAGGAGAAGATAGGTCTTTAGACATTGTTTGGAGCTTGCCAGTGACTCAGCTGTTAGGACACTTAGGGGAAGTCCATTACACCACCTAAGTGCCAGAACAGAGAAGATGCATGCCTCCGTCGTACCCAAAGAGATTTTGGGACCAGTCGAGCAATGATAGAGGCTCGGAGAAAGCGCTGTGCAGTGCTGGGTGTGATAAGAGCTTCGAGGTAAGAGAGTACTGGCCTGTTTTTGGCTTTGAAGGCAAAAGCATCAGTGTTTTAAATCTTTTAAAAGCAGTGAAAACTCAAGTTTGGGTAAAACCCTGTTTTAAATAAACAGATTTTTATTTAGAAAGAAAGTGAAAAAAAAAGGGTTGTCAGTGTGTTTTCAGACATTTTGAATCCACTACACATCAACTTTGTTGTAAAATGTACATCCTTAAAAGAAACTACAAATCAAATTTATTCAAAAACTTAAATAATGCTAATGGAGTAACGGTAGCGCATTAACTACACGTCTCTGCTGACAGCACCAAAGCACCACCTAGTCAAATTTATTCATGAAATCCGATCCCTGGAGACACATTCAGGACACATGGAATGGTACGAACAGCTTCCTATCCTGCCCGCTTACTAGCGATGTAATAACCCAGGATGAACGGTAATACCAGGACGGAACATGGCCCTTGATCTAGCACCATGAAGCATGTGAAGTGTCCCTGCGGAGGATACTTTAAAGGTCTAGCGCAGAACCTTACAACAATGGGAATGTGTATAAAATGTAATAAATGCTGCATACTCAAGATGGTTTCACATTTAGCATTTTTTTTCCCCCTCATGCACCAGCACCCTATTATAAAAAAAATAAAAACCTGTGAAGCAGGCGGAACATGGCTGCTTTTAAAAAGAAGCTGATGCCAAGGTGTTTTTCCTTCATTTTTGCCACAAAAAAAAAAAAAGAACACAGTAAGAGATCTGCAAAGTGACATCAAGTTTAATTTTCCAACCAATCAGGTCACGGCTTGGGAAACGTGTGAAAACTAAAAATGGAGGTGAATACTGGGAGGGAAAAAGAAAAAAAAAACATTATTGACTGAGTATCTGAAGTTTAACATTTGGCATCATTTTAATGTCAGTATTTTAATTTTGCATTGAATAAATGAACAACAAATTTGATAATTTGAGGATTTTAATTGGTATGTAATGACAAGAACTGGTTCCACTATAGATATAGCCCTGTTACAATGACAACATCAAAGTCTTAGCAAGTGGAAATATATTGAACAAAAGGTTTTAAGATGTGCACATTTCATGTAGTGTAATTTTATGTGGTCCAAGCCAGTGCTCATGTGAGCTGCCGTTCTTGGGCATATTTATTACTATTGCTAATAATGTTAAGATCAGCTACATATGTTGCAAAAATCCTTTCTTCATATCAGCACAGAAAGTGCTTACATTTTTTGTAGTAAACACAGTTAGTATAAAATTACCCTCATCTTTATTTGAGAACAAAAAGTGATTGAGTGCTCAAATCAAATAGCATAAAATGTTGCCTTCGGAAATCTCTTCAAATTAGCCCATTTGCGAAGAACCTGTTTATGTGTTGTATTCTGCACTGTATTTTGCCCAACACGGGAGTCAGTAATATATTTGGTTTTTGACCTTTGAAGATTTGTTTTGGTTGCCAAACATTTGTTCTCTTATTTTCAAGAGGTACATTATTCATTTTCTCACATTCTTGATATATATATATATATATATAATGGATGCCGTTTAGGAAAATATTCATGAGAGAACTTAATGAAAACTCTGAATATATTGAATGAAACGTGAGAATATTGAATGGATTCCGAATATATTGATTGAAAAATATATATATTGAATGAATTCTGAATATATGGATTGAAAACTGATATATTGAATGAAAAGTCTGAATATATGGAATGAAAAGTCTGAATATATGGAATGAAAAGTTTGAATATATTGAATGAAACATGACGTCATCGAAACACAGCGCCATCTTTAGAAAGGATGAGTGAGTCGGCGAGAAACTTGGTTGCTGCAATTGTGAGAAATGAAGAGATGGTGAACACATTGATGAGTGCGTGTCCGGCCCAAAGTGGTGGCACAAGCAGCACTCGGTATCAGACTACGGATGAAGAAATATATTCGCTATTTCACCGCGGAAGACCGGTGTTATGCGCTAAAATGCCCCCCTGCCACAGATTGCACCCATCACACAATTGCAGCAACCAAGTTTCTCGCCGACTCACTCATCCTTTCTAAAGATGGCGCTGTGTTTCGATGACGTCATGTTTCATTCAATATATTCAGACTTTTCATTCAATATATTCAGACTTTTCATTCAATATATCAGTTTTCAATCCATATATTCAGAATTCATTCAATATATCACAGTTCATTCAATATATTCAGAATCTTCATTCAATATATATAGAGTTTCAATCATATATTCAGAATTCATTCAATATATCAATCAATATATTCGGAATCCATTCAATATTCTCACGTTTCATTCAATATATTCAGAGTTTTCATTAAGTTCTCTCATGAATATTTTCCTAAACGGCACGCCATATATATATATAAGCTGAACAGGTTTAATGTAATCAGTGATTTCAGTATTTCAGATTGAAGCCCACGTACATACAATATCTGCCTGTCTTTTTGCACAGAAGAATTCTCTGTCTAACTTCTTATTACAAAGAAATGCATTTTTTTTTAAGGTTTGCTATCTTATCTTATCTTATCTTATCTTATTGTTTATGCTAAGTTGTACTTCTTTTGTCATCAGCCAAACGCAGTAGATTATTGATTTTAGCGCATAACACTGTACTCTCAGTTCGGGTATTTTACACTCCATCACCTCGGGCTGCTGTGTCTGCGTTTTTTTCACACACAACAAATCTGTTCAAACTTTGAAGGTTCGGTTGTTATAGTCTACTTGCCGTTTTTGGAATAATCCATGCTGTGTTGCTCATTTGTTTGTGTTTCATGAGAATTTGGGCATTTTGTAGATAGTCGGTTCTGTGTCTTGCACATACTCTATATATTTCTGGTAACTATTGCATTAATTGGCTCTGTTGAGTGATGTGTATAGCCACACCCTCCTTGAGGGAAAAAGCACTATATTCATCCAAAGAAATTCTCACATTATCTCATGTCATATATCAATAACTGCTCATAACATCCATTCTACACAACATCTTAATTTCATTTGTGGTGCAGGTTTATCTTCAGGCAAATACCAAAGGACAGGCAAAGTTTTATTAAATTCTGTCCAGACAGTTTTGCATTATGCTGTGACAAATTCAGCGGGACAGACAGACAGACAGATTTTTTTTTCTTCTGAGGCAGGTTTCTGGTCCTCTAAAGTATGCAATGTAAAGATTTAATTGAAAAAGTTCTGATCAATGTACAGTGCAGACAAAACCTTTCTTTCATTTAGATGTACGTTACGTTTTGACTGAGAAGAGTTGAACTTCTTTCTTTCCTCCTTTGATTGGAGGATGATGACGGTCCAAATATTAAAAAAAAAAAAAAAATTCTTCTAATTTTATAGAGACTGGAGATGCAAATCAGAGATGCAAATCTTTCCACTGAGCAGGTCTCCCAAAGTGTATGGAGAACATTCAGAAATGCTACAGATAGTGTTATGGGTAATTGAACTGTCAGAAAGTGAAGAAGCACATGTTCTAGGGACATGTCTGTCTCCACTGCCTGGGACACGAACATGGTCAAGGACATCAAATCCAATGATGTCTCCGAGTTTGGCTCTGCGACGGTGTGGATATTGGCTTTGCATATTCTGTTGCATATTTCATGTGCCCTCTATGAGATTCATTGTTTCAAATGAGAGGGTGACTTTTTATAATATCATAACCCACACATTTCCACTAGAGACAAAATCGAGTGTCAAAGTCAGACAATAGGCAAATGTCAACATCAACCACAAGAGACTAATTTAAGAGGATATGCTTAAGCCTGATAATGAAGAAGCAAAAAGTCTGAGATTGAGAGAAACTTTGACAGATTCTAATTTAGATTAGTGTTTCATTACTTAAAACAACACAAATGGTTACAAGATGTAAAACAGAATCATAAACAGGGACAGGAAAGGTCAGTCAGAGTATCACAGGTAAGTCCAAAATCCAAATCCAAAAAATTTAACTGGGTCAAATATTCAAAGTATCATCACACAATAAAACTAAGGCTTGGTAAAGACAGGCATGCGCAACTGAGCAAATCATTCGCAATGAGCATGAATTCAGAAGCTGTTTATATCGACTGTGACTGAGTAGAAACAGGTGTGCATGATTAGAACTCAGGTGAGTGTGAACATGACTGCATAGTGCAGTTTTGGGAATTGAAGTCCATGGTGGTCAATTTTATAGGCTGTGTTGTGTTGCATGTAATGGAGTTTATGGTGGACACCGGCTCTGTTTTGTCAGAAAGTTACCCAGGTACTGTACTTGACCCTTGTCTTATCATTGTGAGAGTAGACCTTGCTCAGGGTCTTAATTTGAGCACCATCTGACCTCTGCAACTGATACTGACTACAGCTTCATGACTTGTTTTTAGCCTTCCTTTGTTGGAAGGCTACCTCATTGCTACTCTCTAACAATAAACCTAATTTCCTTTCTGCCAAAACGGTATTATTGGTAGTATACAGTATGCATCTAAGACTAAAACTATGTACAAGGTGTCAAAGTAGTCTTTTTCCTCATACACACACACACACACACACAGTACTGTGCAAAAGTTTTAAGCGCCATATTATCTGTAGTACAAGTTTTGTTCTATAAGTTTATTATGTCTGCATTATTACGTATAAGATCATTCCCTACAAAGATACACTAAAATGAATGAATAAATAACATTACAGAAGAATATTTGCATGCTTGTAAAGAAAGCGACATAATATATGACCGACCAGTTTTCAGATGGGAAAAAAACATAAATCAATCAATAATGTCGACTCCTGGGTTTTGCAGGAAAATAGAAAGGAGTGAGTGTGACGAAGTTACCAAAAGAACTCCTATTCTCCAGCATGCTCAGTAAAACCTAACAGCTGTTTTATTTACAGTAAAATCTTGGGAACATCCAAACAAAAGCTATATGCAATGGTTCTTTTGAAAACATTTCTACATTAAAAGAAACTTCTATAAAAAGCACTAAGTAATAACATAAACAATAAACAGTCAATATTTGGTGTGGAAACTCGTTGCTTGAACATAAGCGGTAGTGTCCGATGCAGATGTGTGCAGTATTCTAAATAAAACAGCTGTTAGGATTTACTGAGCATGCTGGAGAATATGAGTTCTTTTGGTAACTTTGATAGGCTCCTGGCTTCTTATGACCCTGTAGAGGATAAGCAGTATAGAAGATGAACAATGAACGCTATTGCTATATGTAATGCATATTTTGTACATTATCTTAAACAAAATTTATAAATAAACTTGCTTGTTTGTGAATGACCTATTTTCTCCGTTCAGTATAAAAAGTCACACAAATCTCAGAAGCAAAGTAATGACTGGTGGTAATTCCCTCTGCAAACAGGCTTTTAAAGTGCAGAGCCTTACATAAGTATTCACCCCCTTTTCTATTTACAGTGGAACCCTGGATTACGAGCATAATTCGTTCCGTAAGCGGGCTCGTATTCCAAAACACTCGTAAACCAAATGGAATTTTCCCATAGGAAATAATGAAGACTCAGATTATTTGTTTTACAGCCCAAAACAATAAATACATAAAAAATAATTAATACAATATATAAAGTAAAAATTAAAAAATTAACCTGCACTGTAAAAATAATTTTTTGTACTTTATGGCATGAATCTATACAAAATCCCTTATTATTAAATTTATTTACATACCCAAATCAACAGTTTAAGTATTTACCCTAATGTTATGAAGCAACTAAAGTGGTTCTTGTGCAACCATAAGTAGCTGGTGGAGATAATCAGCCTGGATGTTTTCAGGTAAAATACATTTTAGTTTCTGCCTTTCGAGTGCTTCAAATCTTCAACTGGTTAGTTATGATCAGGTATATAAAGCAGCAAAACCTTCTCACGTCAGACAACACCAAAAAAAGAAATTCAGTCTATGACTCCTTGACTTGATTCATCTTGTAAGTAAAGGCTTCTTTATTACTTCGGTTAGCAAAGACACTACCAATGGCTGTCACTTATTGACGTGCCCTGCGTAGGCTTCATCCCTTCAGAACAGACTGCACCTGTGCAGACTGAATAGTGCTTAAATGTGGGAAGGAAATAAGAACTCTGGAGGTCATTCGCAGGTTCAGTGTTTAATAGAACAGTGAGACAGACTCCTGAGAATCCCAGACAGAAGCAGTGATGATCTGTGACATCGTGATATCATAGGAAATATCACCAAGTTATCAGCATTACAGCCGGATACTAAGAAAAAAGAAAAAAGAAAAAAGAAGGAGAAAATAAGACTACATAGGTAAATCTAATCTAAAGTGTCCTTTCCTTCACTGCTGTAATAACTGTCTAATCCTGTTCTTACCAGAGGCCATACATGGATTTGTATTTATCTCGTCTTTGTGATTTGCAGTGTGCATGTCGGAGCTGGAGGAGGTCGAGAGCTCCGGGCTCGGATGCCGTTTCCTCAACATTTTTCCGGTCACCAGCTCTGGGGATGAGTGATACACTCCTAAAGGCTCTCAGGAGATTAGCCAAGCAGGTCAGGGGAAATAGAAATGTGTGACGAGGGGATGATCATGAGGCTGTGTCAATCCAGGGCCAGAGTAATCTGCTTTCCGTAATTTCACTCTTGTTAGATTGTTAGTTACTTTAGGTGTTATTCTGATATCGTTCTGGCTAGAAGGTGTATAATTACAACTGGAGTGTGTGTGTGCATGTGTGTGTGTGTGACTGGAGTGCTGCCGATTCTGCCAGTCATCCTGCACGCCGATTACAGACAGCATGAGCTCTTGATTGGCAGAGCTATTTTCCCACACAATTATCCTGATGTTTGATCGTGTCAATCAGTTCACTCTGGTCATATGTGACTTTGAATAGAACTTCAATTCGATAAACAATAACACTCTTACTCACTCATACTCACGTTCACTTGATAAAGGAAATACTTTATGTCACACTGTATCTTGATGGATATTTGTTCATTTTCACAATTTCGAAACGCTAGTTATCATTCAAACTATTAGCATTACTTTCCCAGTACATGAGTTGAACGATTTTTTTTTTCATATGTGACTGCTAAATTGAATACTCATTGGTCTGAATATGTGTTGATGAATTTTCTGTAACTGGGGCTTTGACAGACGTTCCAGATGCAGTTCATGGGTTTTTATTAAACTGTTGAATTAAACTATTGTTATTTCTGGAGTGGCATGCATTCCAAAAAATAAAAAAATTAAAAAAATCGAAGAAGAAGAAGAAGCTTTGTGAATTTCTTTTCAGGATATGGTGCCCTTGGAGTAGACAGGGTTAAGGGCCTTGCTCAAGGGCCCAACAGTGACAGATTGGATGAGCTGACCTTCTGATCACTATCTCGAAAAGCCTCAACCCACTAAGCTACTGTACCACTGTCTCATACAGAAGAGCATCACAAGAGTTGCTGCTGGGATTAAAACCAAGGACTTCCTGTTTACTAGACAGACACTTTAACCAGCTAAGACATAGAGGCAAGACATGCTTTTAATTATATATATCATGTTATTTCACAAAGAAACACCGTGTCTTAATTAGTCTGATTAGACTGTTAATTGATTGATTGATTGATTGATTGATTGATTGATTGATTGAAGCATCTTACATGACTTATATAAAATCATCTAAAAATGACAGATCCACAATCAACATGCAAATGTCTGTAGGATTACAAACAGAAACAAATGCACAGATGGATCCACTGTAGCTGACTGATGCCACTGTATTCAGCAAAACAATCAAAGTTGCTTTCAAACCAGTGAGTAATAGGTAAAAAAAAAATAAAAAACTGTTCCAGAACAACAATGGATGTGTGAAGCAAATGTACAGAATTGCTGAATTATTCATCAATAACAAATATCTGCTTTAAACATAAAAACTAAATCTTTAAAGTGGATCATTACTAAAAATATACATTAACTTTAGTTTTTTTCTTCCAGACACACAAAAATGAAAGTTTAATTTGACAGTCCTGTGGTTGTCCTTCATGGGCATCATCAGCTTGAGTGCATTCTTAGTGGCCAAACCCTGAATATACGTAGATTTTGCATGTGGCTTATCACATGATTAATATGTTCATATTATTATTATATTATTTTAGTAGTTAATTATTATTTATTAATATGTCTGATATTTCATATATTCTAATTAATTCATTAGTTCTGTTCAGAATTCTACACTACTTCACATTTTTATCATTATTTTTTTTTTTATGTTTTCTCATGATTCTATTACTATTACATATACATATATATTTACATGTGAGTTTTACATGATTATTTTATTTCCGAGTCGTTCCTGTGAACATTCCGTGAGTGGAACGCGTTATCCTTGAAAATCGATGGATAATTTATCGCCCACTTGCAGTAGGGTGTGAATCTGCCTGTGTGAACTGTACACACAATAGTTCACCAACGCCACTTGCACATTATACTGTAGGAACTAAGCTGGGAGTTATTGCCACGTCCTCTGTACAGTCCTGACCTCTCGCTCCAAGCCATTTCCACTTGTTTTGGGCCATTAAAGGAGTTCCTGGGAGGCCGGGGTTTCAGCCGTGAAGCATGCAGTCTGATCATATCTCCCGTGTACCAGTGTAGAGAACTTTCTACCTTGATGGCATCCGATGAGTGCATTAGTGTAGCAGGGGATTATAGAGAGAAATAAAGGGAGTTTTTTGTTCAGTCCTGGTATTCTGCACAATCAAAAGTCAAAAAGATTTATTTAGATGATTCATTTATTTTCATGTGATACTCTATGTCATATGCTGAACTCATGGTTGATGTGACTTTGCTCATATACAGTAGGGCATGCAATGTATCATTCCATATGACTCATTTTCCATTTGTAAATCTTATACACAGTTCATTCAAGTGATCTCATCTTGTTCACAAAATGTTAAGTTTATCTGAGTTCAGGTACATTTGCAGGTACAAGCGATAATGCCATGCTTTTTTTATTTTTTTTAGGTTTTTCTGCACGTGACCACATACAGTAGCTCTGACAATCATATGCTCTTGGTAAATGAACATGCTGTGCATTTATTATGTGGGCATGTATTCATTTTTAATGTTACTAAAATAGTAAATTAGGACATGTTTCGAAGACATTTAATAAGCACCCTATTTTACATGGTTTCTCCACTACCGTATTTTTTTTTTTTTCCTTTTTTCACCTGGATGAGTAAGAGCCCTCTAAGAAATGAAAAATTAGCGCTCCACTGCCTCACACTGAAACTGAAGAAGCAGACGCTATATATATATATATATGTATTGGGACTCAGAACGAGGATCAAAATTTGGTAACAGTCCAGTAGCAAATGTTGCAAGATGCAATGGTTGGTTTTTGTGTTTTTATGCAAGTCATTATGCAACAAACATGCAACCTGTGATGCAAACCTGCAATCAACATATCACACACTTGCAACATACGACAGAGTGTGTAGGAAATATCAGAAAAGACACGCAGTCCACACATGTCAATGATGCAAAACGAGTCTTACAACAGGTCCATTGTGTTCATTGTGGGGTTTTTTTTGTTTGTTTGTTTGTTTCTCCTGTGAGTGCATGTTCACTTACACAACCCAGCTGACGACATACACGGGCTCAGGCTAAACATAGTTACAGTACTAATTCTGCTTGTAGATGATTAACAGCTACTATATGTAACTTTTATCTAAGAAGCAACCCTGGCCGTTAATGAATGCAGTACAAGGCAAAAGTGACTATACAATAGTGATGTATGTGTAAACTACTGCATGTGAGTATCTTAAATTCTTTCATCGATCGTCTTTTCCGGCTAAGTGAATGTTTCCGGCATCAGTCATTGTCATACTGTGATTGCAGGATGTGTTGTTGCTTTCATTTCACATACATACGATTTATAAGGGCAAACGAAAGTGCAGTGCTTCATGGTAAATTTTCCTGTCCAAGCAATAATGCACACAAAAGCTAATTGATTAATAGCTCCCTCATGTGGAGTATATATTATGTATGTGATGGAAAGTAGGATGAGGTAAAAGTCCAGACTGCTTAAGTGTCATGACACATAAGTATATACAGTATAGAGAGTACAGAATGAGATGTGTCTGCTGCTAGAACTCTGTGTGGCATTGACCTGCTCTCTGATCTGAGCTGCTGTTAACCTGCGATTTCTGAGGCTGGTGACTCGGATGAACTTATCCTCCGCAGCAGAGGTTACTCTCGGTCTTCCTTTCCTGGGGCGGTCCGCATGTCAGCCAGTTTCTTTGTAGCGCTTGATGGTTTTTGTGACTGCACTTGGGGACACTTTCAAAGTTTACCCAATTTTTCCGACTGACTGACCTTCATTTCTGAAAGTAATGATGGCCGCTCGTTTTTCTTTACTTAGCTGCTTTTTTCTTGCCATAATACAAATTCAAACTCGCTGAATGAGAAGGTGTGTCCAAACTTTTGATCTGTACTATATATATATATATATATATAGTATATATATACATACATACACATACACACACACACATTTCACTTACACAAATACAGGAGAACAAGCCAAAGATGAACTAAAAATAAAAATAAAATCATATTTACACAAAAATCATGTACATCATATAGGTATCAAGGCGGCACAGGTGTTGACTTGCACCTCCAGGGTCGAGGGTTTGATTCCCTCCTCAGGATTCCCCCATGCTTGGTGGGTTTCCTCTGGGTAATCCGGTTTCTTCCCACAGTCCAAAGATCTGCAGATTAGGCTAATTGGCATTCCCAAATCGTCCAAGTGTGTGAATGAGCATGTGTGTGCCTGCAATGGGTTGGCATCCTGTCCTCAGGCCCCAGGAGACTTCGGGCACGAGAGCGGGGTACACCCTGGACAGGATGCCAGTCCATGTCTTTGGACTGTGGAAGGAAACTGGAGTACCTGGAGGAAACCCACAATGCATGGGGAGAACCTGCAAACTCTAAGCACACAAAACGATGGAGGAAACTGAACCCTCGACCTTGGACATTCGGGGCCACTGTGCTAATGACTATTCTGGTCAAGTCCAGTAAAACTCAAATCCTGTGTTATTATGATTTCAATCATATAATATGGTTTGATAGAATGGTGAGTCAACAGATACATTACACTTGTCTGTATCGAGCGTATTATTATTATAAACTGGTTAAAAACAATTCAATCAAATGAGAAAATTTGATTCGGCAACAAAAGGTTCCTATGACTTAATACATGGCTTATCACATATTTAACTTTCATGATCGACTCAGCAAGACCTTCTGGATGCGCACGTCATACACCAGGTCAGAATCATCTCACATCATCGAGCCTGCATGTAGTACAGCCAAACAAAAAGTGCCCTGAAATTTCTGGTACGAGTTAACACGGAGCCCCGGGCAGAAAATAACAGAGAAGCCTTTCCTCTTCTCTCCTGCGCGTCAGCCGCACATGGACGATTTGTAAAATCTCTCTGAAGACCTGCTCGAGCAGTCCACTGATAGATAATAACAGAGAGAAGTATTTTCTCATTTAACAAAGCTTTGCTTTTAGCGAGCATTTTAATTAGCTAGATGGTGGTCAATTCTATTTGACAAAGAAATCACTCCATTGCAAATGAATATAAATGATATAAAATCTTGTGAGTAAAAAAAGCAGCAGTGGTCGAGGCTCTGTGTTGCTGCTTGAAGGGCCGGAGGGGTTCGAACCTTGCCATCACTGTGGATTCCACTGTTGGGGTCGTAGGCAAGGCGCTATGCTCATGTGCCACACCATGCCACTGGAGATATATCGAGTAAGCCAGAAATATGAGGCTTGTTGCATGAAGGGTACCGTGTGTAAAACCCGTGCCAATAACTTGCGGATCAAATTATCAAAATGTGGTGACCCCAGGAAAGTGAAAATGCCCAAGGAAAAAATCCATCTATCTATCTCACTTACTCACTCACTCTTCATCTATACCACTTAATCCTGTATTCAGGGTCACAGGGGGCCTGGAGCCTGGACATGGTGCCGATCCATCGCAGGACACACACATATACACACGCTACGCCCAATTTGGGAACGCCAATTAACCTGACCTACATGTCTTTGGACTGTGGGAGGAAACCGGAGTACCCGGAGAAAACCCACCAAGCACGACGAGAACATGCAAACTCCATGCACACAGAGACGGGAATCGAACCCGAACCCTGTAGGTGCAAGGCGACAGCGCTAACCACTATACCACCGTGCCGCCTCTATCCATCTATCATCACAAAAAATATTAATAAAATGATTAAACAAACAAACGAACAACTTTTCCACTTGTTACAGAATCAGATCAAATGCATTTCTTTTTTTATCTTTGCTGTTCAATCGTTGTCACCCAATACTGATCATAGATACAGTATTATTTCTACAATATCTATACACAACATTACTATACCTAGTGTATCTACTCTCTATTGGATATTGACAGTTTATTGTGTAGGGCTGCATTCTTGTTAAAATGCACATTGCTTGTCTTTCATTCAGTCCAGCCATACAAAATATTCTTTTGGCAATCATGTAAGTAACAGAGAGGAAGACGTTTCACTCTTAGATCCTGCTAATTTACAGTAAGTAAAGCAATAATCATTTTTGGAAAATCCCCAAACCATGTTTTTATCAGCGGAGAAATGCTCAGCAGTAGGATCAGACAGATCCCAGTCAGTGCAAGTGTGTTGTGATAGGACATGAGGAGGATGAATTTAGCTCCTTGACCCAGCCGTCTAGACATCACAATCTTTCCTTTGTAAAAGTGACTCAAATCCTTAAGGTTGCCCATTTTTTTTTCCAACACATCAACTTTAGGGAAAAAAAAGTAACAAGATATTGAAAACGTAGCTACTGTTTGAAGAGGACCAAATTGTTATGGCTAGACGGCTGGGTCAGAGCAACTACTGTACAAAACCGCAGCTCTTGTGGGATGTTCCTGGTCTGCAGTTGTCAGGACTGAACAAAAGTGATCACAGGAAGGGAAACCGGTGAACTGGAGACAGGGTCATAGGCCAAGGCTCACTGATGCACATGGGGAGTGAAGGTTTCGATCCATTATAGCTAGTGCATCTTAAGTGTCTGAAGAATGTTGATGCTGGTCCTGATATAAAGGTGTCAGAACGCAGATGTCATTATTGTTTTAAGGGCTACTCAATATTAGGTGGCTGGTCAAAATGTTATGGCTGTATATACTGTATGTTATGTTATGTTATGTTTTAATATGTTGGCTATACTCCAGAAATGCTGTTGGATTATGATCTTCTCCAACTGATACAATCCAAAAGAATGAATCCATAGGCATTGTTCTTTATTTGATAATGTGACATGCGATTTTTTTTTTCTTCTTTCTGTTTTAATTTTTAGACCCAAGACAGCTTTAAAACTAACAATAGAAAATCAAGCACAACTTGTTTGGATGTACAGCAAACAGGATTCTTTACATAGAGAAGCTGCTGGTGCTTATGGCTCCAGACATTTGGGCCACCCTGTTTACACTTAGCAATTAGTTTAATAGGATCTCCGGTACACATACAACATATATGACATTCATTTACACACACAAGACTCTCTAAAGTTTACATTACATGGTTTAAAAAGATATAACTCAAAAGGAGAACTCTTCATCGTTGTGGTGAGCAGAAAATCATTTCAGAATGCATAACACACGCGCTGCTGCAACATGACTGGTTGGTTCCAATGATGACACGAGTGCGCAGTTGTACAGATATTCCTAATAAAGTAGGTGGTGAGCAGTCAAAAAAATTTGGGGGGGCGCAAACAAAATTAAAATGAAACTTTTAATGCTTTCCTGTAAATAGCCATTTATCAGGTGATTAAGCATCATTACTACTAGCATAAAGTAAAGGCATGACTCACATGACTCACGTCAGCAGCTCCGCTTGCCATAAGAAGTGCTGGAAAAGACTCGTTGAAAATGGTCCAATCACATGAGCCCTAATATTTAAAAACAATATTGATTCGCTAAGAACAAAAGTGGGCGGGTTCAGGGCGCACAGCGATGCGCCCCAAGGATGATTTGACAAAATCCAATCAGAGCGCAGCCTCAGGTCACATGCTTTTCAAAAAACGGACCTGTCTACATAGACACTCGTTTGTCCGGCGCAAAACAAACACAAAAGAACGTAATACAGTTTAGATTTTTTTAAATTGGAAATAAATGATATTAAGAAATACAGCGGAATATTGTGACTAAATGACTTTATTTCATTATTAAAATAAAAAATTATGATGTAAAATAATTACATGTTAAAGGAGCATTCTTCTCTGCCTAACTTTACGGGGGGCGACGCCCCTGCGCCCCGTATTGACCGGCCGCCACTGGTGGTGAGTGCGTATATGTATATATACAGTATACAGACCTAAATCCAGCTGGAATCCTGTGGCAAGACCCGAAAATCGCTGTTCACAGACTGATCGCTATTCAATCTGACTGAGATTGAGCTATTTTCCAAAGAAGAATGGACAAAATTTTCACTCTTTGGCTGGTAGAGGCATGCGCCAAAAGGCTTGCAGGTGTAATTGCAGGAAAAGGTGATTCTACAAAGTATTGACTCAGGGTGCGCTGAATACAAATTCTTTCACCACACTTTTCAGATTTTTATTTGTGGAAAATTTAACCATTTATCGTTTTCCTTCCACTTCACAATTACGTATGTGCCACTTTGTCTTGGTCTATCACATAAAATCCCAATTAAATGCGTTTACATTTGTGGCTGTAATGCGACAAAATGTGTAAAAGGGACATGAATGCATTTGCAATATATAATGACTCAGTTATTTGTCCCATGCACCTTACAGCACAATGAAATTATTTTTTTCCTATATGCCAGTGACAGCCAGGATACAGCGCCCCTGGTGCAGACAGGGTTAAAAGCCTCGACCAAGGCCCAAACAGTAACAACTTGGTGTTGCTGTGGCTCATAAATACAAAGTCAACCAATAAATAAATAAATAAAAAATAATAATAATAATAATGTATACTCCTTACAGGAAAAGAAAAACTTGAATACAGTATGTAAATGTAAATACAATATGTAAATACAAAATACATGCTATATAGTGAAGATGTAGACCACCATTCTTTATCTCTAAATGTGTAAAATTGTGTTTTTTCAAACTTGACCCTTGATGCTCCCAACCCTCACCTTTTGTCTCCTCACTCAGATGTTTCTTGAGAGTTTGGCACAATGAGAATGCTCTTGTTTTTTCCAACCCATCTTAAGGTCAGTGTATGTGCACTTTTGAACTAAAGTTTATCCATGGCAACAATGCTGTGCAATTGCTTTAGGAAGGGGCTTCCTGCATATGTATATATATATATATATATATATATATATATATATATATATACATATGCAGGAAGCCGTGCTTTGGTGTTGGGGACTTCTCTGATAATTCACTTAATGAAAATCGATAGAGCTAATATGTGGAACGGTGCACGCTCGACTAATACGGGTTGTGTTCGCAGATTCTGCGTCGCAGCTTCGGCATAAGCAGTCTCTAAACACACTATTAGTTTTTAATGGAATCTCAGCATTAAATCAAAAAGAATAGGTTTTTGCTCTACGCCGTCTCCAATGAGCGCAATTAAATCAGAGCTTTTAGGTCTATTGCAAACAGCGCCGGCAACACGGTGCTTAAAAAGCCGCCGGCAACTCTGAATTAAGCTCAGCCTTGCAGATCTTATGGAGCTGCCGGGGAGCCTGACTGCTGTAGTTTCTACAAATTGTCAGCTTTCTTCCTTTTAATATTCAGCGAGCTAACAAAACCCGGCACGCCGAGCACCGTGGCAAGAATATTGGCATGTCTGCCACGGTGTAAGTAAAAGGCATGTGGATTGAAGTCGGGTTTGTCCTCGAGTAAGCCAGAGGCACCATTACTTACATAACTCAAAGAACGTAAATGACTGGGATCTCTTAAGTAGGTCTCTCTCTCTCTCTCTCTCTCTCTCTCTATCACACACAAACACAGAACAGTGTGTTTCATTTGGGTGTGTTGATGGTTTGTCAGTGTACACAGCGTGACCTGGGGCAGGTGTGTGCTTGTCAAAAGTGTGTTCTCCTGTAAGATTATTTATAAGGATGCCTGAATCAGCATGGTGCAGGGATTACACCAACAAACATCACCGTCCAGCAGTGCAGGGGGTCTGGAGAGCACATCATTAGTCTACTCTGTAAGAGATGCTACATAGACTAACTTCTTTATTTCTCTCTCTCTCTCTCTCTCTCTCTCACTAACTCACTCACACACACACACACACACATACGGTGCATACAGAATTGTATACAGAGCAGGGGAGTCCATAAAGCTGCAAAGAATGTAGGCAAAACAATGCAATCTAAAAGCAAAAAGAAATAAAAATAAATCAAGTCGATATTCACCCCCACAACGTCATCACTTCACTGAGACACACCATTGTGTAGTCTTATAAGAAAAATCAGCTGGAACATTGTTGTTGCAAGTGTTCTTACAGACCGCCGGCTCCGCAGGTAGTCCCAGCAAGTCCTGATGATTTATTTACTGATTCGGTTATTTATTTATTTCTCAGATTTATTTTGTACAGAGTGACCCACAAGTCTGGATCCACAGTGAAACACGGATTTATAAATGTATAAATCAGAGCAAATGCTCAAACCGACATAATTAGAATAGAATGACACCCGTGTATACACTGAATGCGCGAACAGCGAGACATTAAGAAATCTGATTATGTCAGTTTGAGCATTTGCCGTAATTTTCTAAAAATTTGTCCTACGTTTCAAAGATGTCTTCTTCTATCATTAGTATTCTATAATTTAGTTTTTCTTGGGTTTAAAAAATGAAGAAAAATATTATATAAGAAGAAAAGCCTATGCATCCAGATCCTTGTAGAAACACGTGCACACTGCTAGTATGGATATAAAAAGTACACACCTGTGCATTTCTTAAGTAACAGAATTTTTTCGGTGGGAACTTTACATTCACATTTAAGCATTTGGCAAATGCTCTTATCCGGAGCGACTTAAAAAAAAAAAAAAAAAGTGCTTTGAAGTTTCCGTCAAAGAAACTTCATGTAAGAACCTTTAAGAGCCCACTTAAAGACAACGAATTAAATGATTCAAAAAAATATATATTTTGGTCTTTTTCGTCTCTCTTGCATTTTTAGCCGTATTAGCAGTCAGAAATTAATCAAGGGTCAATGAATCAGGCATGCAAGTGCAAAGCATAGCTACTATACAGTTGTTGTTTTTTTAAAACTGTTTTTTTACTGTTTTTTTTTTTCTTTCTTTCTTTCAGTCTTGAAGTCAAACCCAGAACAACAAACAGAGAAAACAAAGCTCTGAAATACTGTGCACTTGAGCAATGGTGAAACTATGTGTGAACTGGGTAAATACACTGACCTAAATGAGGCTTTAACAGGTCGCAGGTGCAGCCAGTAATCAGGTGAGGAGGAGCGATATAATGTCAGGACTGGATTCAGGAGTGGAGTTGTGGTGGATTCTGGATCGGATGTAGCTACAAACGTGACAATAGTTTAATAAGGAATTCAGATGGAAGGCTGTTTTTAAGATTTTTTGTAGGCTTTGCATGCAGCCTTAGTGATTTTATTATTATTTTTATTATTATTATTATTATTATTATTATTATTAAATTCAGAACAGTACTCAGTACGCTCCAGCACACAGGACATATCAGAGCCTACCATTTTTTGGTATAAGGGGTTATATGTGTTGTTTAGAGTTCTACACAATAATAGCCATGACATTACCTACAGTAGGTCTCTCAGGGAAAATTGTGCTCAAGACTTTTATAAAGCTGTGTATCTTATCTGTTTTTCACGTGTGATATGCAGTGTATGGAACAGAAGACCTATGGGAACGCAGTTAGAGAATATTTAACAATGATTTGGAGTGCAATTCAGCCTCAAGTAAAACACTGACATCATTACCTACCAAACGTTGATTCATTTTTTCCAATAACAGGCGCATCGCAAAGTGTTTCATTCCTATTATTCAACAGCAATTTACCAACAATTACAATTCTTAACTTAATAAAGAACAAAATGTTGTATCTTTCGTTTATAGTTCAAGATTCATTTGAAAAACTGTAACAGCTATCTGAAACTGAGTTCAACACCGCTCAGTGCTCAGGGAACACATTGTGGTAAACCAGCAGTATAGTAAATAACAGCATGCGAAATTACATTCTATGAACAACAATAACATTATAAATGAAGTAGCAAATTTAGAAATGACAAAATTACAGAAGCAATTTGTGTTAAACGCACCATAAATAAGAACCTTCTGGCTTTCGTGGTCGTTAAAGTACATGCTTTATTTACACTTGAATGCACAGTTGGCTGGCGTCACCGTGGCTTAGTGACCTCGTACCTACAGGGGTGAGGGTTCGAATCTTGCTTCCTGTCTGTGTGCTTGGTGGGCTTCCTCCAGGTAATCGAGTTTCCTCCCACAGTCCAAAAACAGGCAGTGCAGGCTGATTGGCTTTTCCAAATTGCCCATAGTGTGAGTGTGTGTGTGTGTGTGTGTGTGTGTGTGTGTGTGTGTGCTTGTGCCCTGCAATGGTTTGGCACCCCATCCAGGATGTACCCTGCTTTGTCCAGGCCACCTGCAACTATACATTATATCGCATAATATAGTATATTGATGAACACATATCCAGCATGTACAAAAAGTTGGCCCTTCTAGTATATATAAATATATTAAGAAAGAAATCTATATGCACTGTTGTACTTTAGTGAAGCTGCACATTGGATTTAATGCGCACTATGGTTAATAATGCACAACAAAATGGCTGTGCCTCAAATAATGCCCTATACATTATGCTAATGTAGAGACAATAGATTTATTTGTGCATGGCACTGGTTGAATTTAGGATTCGGAGCAGTGTTCGGGCTTGTACCTTTTCTTTACACCGATTCCACTTTTTCATTCAAATTTCGTTCATACTGTATAAAAGTTCTCGCTTTGTCATCTCTAAGGTAAAAACGTTCAGTGCAACCAGTTTCCATACCATACATTTTCTTCAAGTATAATTAGACTGCATAGTCAGAATAACTCCGAGATGAGGCTTAAAGATTGCAGCATATGGTATCAGGTGTCAGGGATGATAAATTGCCGCAGTATCCACCCATTCTTTTCTATACCGGTTATCTCGCGTAGGGTCGCAGGGGGCCTAAAGCCGATTCCACGGAAGTCAGGGTACGCCCTGGATAGGGTACCAACCCATCGCAGGGCACAAGCACGCACAAACACCGAGTAATAATTGGAAACACCAATTAGCCTACAGCATATGACTGTAAGAGGAAACCAGAGAACTGGGAGGAAACCCACCAAGCATGCGGAGAACACGCAAACTCACTGTACACAGATGATATTCGAACGCCCGACACTGAAGGTGTGAAGTGACAAGGCCACCCTGTCATCATATCATTCTTGGAATTTGTTAAAAAGCATTAAAATTTTTGTAGGCTTCAAAGTTTAAAGTTAAGGGTAAAGACAGATGTGGGATTAGTGTCAGTACTTTTTCAGTTTTCAAACATAATCCGTCCATATTCCAATAATTTGCTCAAATCCACACAAATTTTTCATTGGATCGGTTTGGATATTTTATCACACAGGCATTCATTTTGTTTTGTTTTTTTAAAAAAAGGTATGCATTCGCAACAACAAGCATTATCAAATACACACTCACATATACAGTAATATGTATAAATATATATAATCTCAATACCATATTTAATTATTTAAGTCCAATATCCAGTATGCAAAGAGTAAAAGAAAGACCGAGTTTAAAAAAAAATTCCATAAGATTAGCCATTGCCATATCTTGCTGAAATCTGAAGTGTTACAAATTGCCATAAATACACAGCCAAAAGAGCTCTTTAGCCGTTATATATTTATTTCCCCCCTCCTTCCCTTCCTCCATTATAAATACGTGCAGGCCATACAGCCTAAATAACACACTTATCATAATTCCGTGTAGCTGTGAGGGGTTTTAGCCTAATTCATTCACTGCAGTCCAATATCACACACATGCACCAGCATACACACACACACACACACACACACACGCACGCACACACGCACACACATACACAATTTCATTCGTCAGCAGCAGTAAGCCAGCTGGCTCTGAAGCAGCTCCAATTATCCAGCAGCTCCGTGTCTGTCAGGCTGGAGGGAAGTGAGTGAGCACAGCTGAAGTTTGAATGAGACGGAGGGTGTATGGCTGAGAGAGGAGCGGAGCGGAGAGGGAAGATTTATTTATTTATTTATTTATCTATCTATTTATTCTTTTTTTTTTATTTTTTTTTTAAAGAAACTGTGAAGAACGAACCAGCGTTAAAGACTGGCGTGAAAAATCCACAGCACTAAGCTGCAGGCCTGGGTGTTCATAACTGCCTATTCAGGCTTAAATCTTCGCTAAATGAGCTCGCTATTTACAAATAAGCGTTCAGCGTGAACGTTTCTAATTAAAGGATTAGTTAGCTGAGCTTTTGTGGAAACGGCAAAAGTGGTGGCTCAGCGCTTAAGGTTGTGCACCGGCCTGAATGTTCCGATTTCCCTGAGTTACACCACAACTGTTAAGTCGTCACTTCGGATTCGAAAGAAGTTAACTCAGTGTTTATAATGCATTAGACATTGCATACAGTATTTTAATATTCTGTAATAACTTCAGCCTGGCAGGAGTCTGTATGAATGAAAATGACTATATATATATATATATATATATATATATATATATATATATATATATATATATATATATATATATATAAAAAAACTTTATAAAGTTTAACTGTATGACTTCATCTCATTGGTTAGTACTTTTAATGAATGATCCAGTTTATTATATAGTTTAATGAGGGGTGAAGACCATTTTAAATTCCTACCCGTACTGCAGCCAAAAGGTGAGAAGAATAAATCATGCGGGTGGTGGGCGGTCCTAAAAGAAATCTAATGTTTCTGTTTTAGACTAACCTCAGTTATCTAACTGATCCTGGGGGGTATCCAAAGTAGCACTAAATGGAAAGCTAGTGCACTATGTACAGAAGGGTGCATGCTGTACTGTAATTCGCTGTTCCATACATCAAGTGATGCCCTAGATCGGGGGTTAGAGAGAAATGTGGGATTGAGCCTTGTGTTAGAGCTTTGTAGCTCTTGTTAGCCGTGAACAAAGCAGTGAGGTGCGTGATGAACCTGTTGGATGGAGGTATGCGCTCCATGTTAACTGGCAGTGATAAAAGATCGAAGCACAACATGGATGGTTAAGAGGCAATTTGGAATGAATTAGAGGCAAGTAATAAGAAGACAAAGTGTTGTTGACAACCTTATCAAATGTGTTTTCTTGCTGAAAGTGCTGCCGTGACTGGTTTTGAACGTGGGTTTTGGCAGGCAGCTGCTCTCCCGTGTTTCCGGTACTTTTGGCCAGCTACTGAATCTTTAAGTGGTATGCAGTACTGGTACATAGAGGCCTATTTTTTCACCCATGGTTATAGCATCAGAATAAGCAGTACACAAATTATTACAGTTCATAGTCATCCTTATAATGTGGTCATAATTATTATTGAAGTCACAGCACGAAACTCATTTTCACATTTTCTTTTATTAATAAATACTAATGTCATGCTTCTCGTGCATTTCAAGTTATGGACAATATTATTGAATATATACAGTACACAAGCCGAACTATAGCAGCTATAACGTCTCGTCCACTGAGATGCCTCCTTTTTCCCTCTTACTCATGACATGGACAAGACAGTATGACAGAAAACTAGTGAAGAGTTTATCCATAAATTTTAGATGCCTCCTAACAAAACATGTCACCATAGAAACAGTAATATATCTTACTTTACTAAATTACAACACTCATTAAGCGTACTTTTTTTTTTTTTTTTTTTTGCACGAAGCAGGCATTGTACCAAGTCCCTGTAAATGAGTTGTTACTATAGAAACAATAAGGTATTAAGTTTTCAATAATGTCATTTTTTAAATACTTTTTGGCATTTGATACAGTGTGAGGACACACTCTTGTAGCTGTCTTTTTTATTATTATTATTATTTTTTCTTTATATCAATGGCATATTTTATTATTTAAGACCAAAACCCAACATGCAGAAAAAATAATTATTTGTTTATTTTATACAATAAGGGTGGACTTGTTTTATTTTGATTATTATTATTATCTATTTTTTCATTATTGTCTGTTTTTACAGACTGTTACCATGTCAACAGTATTGTGTTAAATGTGCTTGAAAAATAAACTTGTATTTGATCTTGTGATGTGACATCAATCAGCATCCAGAATGCGACACGGCTCTGGTATGCTGTTGACAAATCAGCCTGTAAACTAAATTCATAAAAGTCTTCAAAGATCTGTGGTTGTCTGAGTTTAGTAGATAATTGTACACACTATCAACTTGTACTTCTTTTACACTGACTTTATTTGGATGGTGTTGGTTTTTTTCAGCTCCAGGTTATATAATATTGAAAAACTTTCTTGTACGCAACTTGTCCAAACAAATGGGTGGAATTGTTGAATAATGTTTAATAGATTTCATTCCTAATACTATCTGAGTTTTAAGATGAAATAATTTGCCATGTACAACATAGTGAAATTATTTTTAATTTGTTCCCCTGCATATCCCAGTTCCCCTCAGCGCCCCTGAAGCAGAGAGGCTTAAGGACCTTGCTCAAGGGCTCAACAGGGGCAGCTTGGCGGTGCTGGGGCTTAAACACCCGACCTTCTGGACAGTAACCCAGAGCCTTAACCGACCGAGCCACCACTGATGGGTGGTGCTTATGTTCAATTACTAGTTTATGCATTACAGGCTGCTTCATACGGTGGCCGTGAAGTGCAAAACTAAATAACAAAACAGAAAACTAAATAAAATTCAAAAACTAAATAACAAAACCCCAAACAAAATAACAAAACCCAAAAACAAAATAACAAAACCCAAAACAAAATAACAATACCCAAAACAAAATAGCAAAACCCAAAACAAAATAACAATACCTGAAATAAAATAACAAATTAAAAAACAAAATAACAATACCCAAAACAAAATAACAATACCCAAAACAAAATAGCAAAAGCCAAAACAAAATAACAATACCTGAAATAAAATAACAAATTAAAAAACAAAATAACAATACCCAAAACAAAATAACAAAACCCAAAACAAAATAACAAAACCCAAAACAAAATAACAATACCCAAAACAAAATAGCAAAACCCAAAACAAAATAACAATACCCGAAATAAAATAACAAATTAAAAAACAAAATAACAAATAAAAAAAAACAAAATAACAAAACCGGAAACAATAAACCAAATGAGAAAACACAACAACAATTCAGTCAAACCGGAAAAGGTAGATATAGTTCTCGAATTAAATTCTTAGCGCTGATTGGAAGAGACATCCGTCACTCAAAACATACAAGCAGTACAGTCAAGGGAAATCAAATTTATTATAAAAGCACATTTAACGCAACATAGTTGCCCAAAGTGATGTCAAATCCTAAAATACTGAAAGGAATCCTTAAAAAGAAAATACATCTAAAATGTCCGTGAGGCTGCGGTACTTCCTGTATATTTTGAGTAACAGATGTCTCGGCCAATCAGCGGTAAGAATCAATTGACAGAGCGAATGACATTCTTTCCACTGATTGGACGAAACATCTGCCACTCAAGATTGGCAGTAGGATTTCATTCACAACCCAACGTAAGCGTGTGGATTCTTACCGCTGATTGGACGAAACATCTGTCACTCAAAATATACAGGAAGTACTGCAGTCTCACGGACATTTAGATGTATTTTCTTTTAAGGATTATTTTTTAGTATTTTAGGATTGTACAGCACCTTGGCCAACTAAGTTGTGTTAAATGTGCGTTAAAAATGAATTTGACTTCACGTAACAGTACTTCTTGTGGGTTTTGAGTGACAGATGTCTCTTCCAATCAGCGATAAGAATTTCATTTGCAAATTATACCTACCTTTTCCGGTTTGACTGAATTGTCGTTGTGTTTTCTCATTTGGTATTTTGTTTCTGGATATGTCGTCGTGTTTTCTGATTTGTTGTATGGTTTTTTGATTGTGTTATATTGTATTGAAATTTGTTATTTTGGTTTTATTTTGTTTTTGTTATTTTGTTTTGCAATTTTCGGCCACTGTAGCTTCATAATCAGTTATAAATAGTGTACATTTGCCAAACACCCCAATCAACTTATATTTTCATCTCATTACACATCTGAGTAGTTGAGGGTTAAGGGCCTTGCTCAAGGGCCCCACAGAAGCAACTTGGTGGTGGTGGGGTTTGAACCTGGAATCTTCTGACCCATAGGCCAGTGTCTCTAAATCAGAATATCGAAATAAATTGTAATCAGATACTCTATAACACATTATTGAAGACTGTTACCGGGTCTGTAAGTTGTTCACTTCTGACTTAGTGAATAAAAGTCCAAAAAACAATCCCCAACAGGAGCCTTAAATTCAGGGAACGAACTGATGTCTGGGTGAAATAAAAGCATCTCTGAGGTGGTTTTTTTTCTTCCTCCCAAGGACAAACTGCGATGACCTTCTATCCATCCTACCAGATAATCCTCCCCCACCCCTCTCCAAAAAAAAAACAGCACAACCCCCACCCCCCCTCGCTACATCCCGTCAGCCCCCTTCACTCGCTCTCACCTCCTCTGCCTCATCGCCACTTTGTTACCATGGAAACATGAAGATGAAAAGAGTTACTCATAGATTAAATGAGAGATCTGAAGTACAAAAAAAGACCAGAGTTACAAGTCCTTTGAATTATGTTCCTCGAATTTACGTAGATATCAGCATTTTTAGCTCAGCTGTAGGTCCTGCGCTGATTTACGGAAAGCTTCATTGTGTGTGCCTGTGTGTGTGTGTGTGTGTGTGTCTGTGTGAGTGCACATGTGCTCACGGCATTACACATCCCAGTGTTTTGTGGCTTTTTGTTTTTGATTATGCATTCAGTAGTACAATTTTTAAATGGTGTAGCAGGAACATGAAATATGATTTAGCACAGCTGTGGCATGATTAGTGAAGCCTAGACGGCTGAATAATCTGTCACAGCAGTGTGTGCGTGCTTGTGTGTGTGTGTTACTAGAGATGTGTTACATTGCAACAGACACCGCACAGATGAGTAAACTGATGACTGATAAACTGATGACATCAGATTTTTGCGCCGCTCAAAATGATGTGTACGTGACTTTTTTTTCCTTCTTCTTTTTTTTTTTTTTTTATTTTTTTTTTTGCATAACCAGAGACATCCATGGGTACTTTGTTGCATCATAGTTCTATTACTACTACTATAGTCACGATGGAGTCTTCTATGTAACTCATAAACACTAGGATGAAAAAAGGAACAAATGTTTATAGCCTTAGAATCAATGGCGGCTGGTGCAAAAAATGTTTTGGGGGGAGCAGACAAAATTATAATTTAACTTTTAATACTATAATATTAAGCATCATCACTACTAGTATAAAAAGTCCGGACTCACATCGCTGTCAACAAGTAATGCAAGCTAACGTCTTGTGTGTTGAAATTCCATAACATTGAACAAAACTAGATCTTTTCCTCTCTCTTTGCTGGGGTAAAAGAGAAATAAAACACTTCAAAATACACTATTTAAAAAAAAAAATTTAAAAAAAAGTTAAATAATCAACTCACATTATCAGTAAATCTGCTTTTTTGATTAATTACTTATTATTAGTTATCCGAGGTTGTCCTGCTACTCGGATGATAAAGCTGTTTGTTACACGTTGTTTAATTGCAAAATTATATCCGCCATTTATAAAGATGTGTGTCGAGTAAACAATGCACACCTGTTATTAATGAACAATTAATAGTTCCTAAATCCTTCCCACTTATGCTCATGTTTAATTATCTTTAAAATCATGCACTTGCAAATGAGCACCTTGACCTCACCTAGAGAATGCCTCAAACATCTTCATAAGGTGGGACGCCAGCAATAAAAACACTGGCCTATTAGTCATGGCAGTGGATAGCAGTCTAAACGTATGAACACACATTAGTGTAGATAGAGGAAATATAACTTACTTTAAAACACACACTCTGTGCATGATGCATTATAGCTGAGCAAGTAGTTAATTAGTGAATGACTAATAGCGAGTTTAATCCATTCCTTTATCTAGTTTCTATTTGCTTTGCCTCTCAGATCACCCTGTCTAGTACATGTTTTTAATTATTTGCATTATAGGTTCATTTTAATTAGTCAGATTTTCATAACAGACTTTAAGTTCCGTCATTATAAATACATGTATTGCTCACTCACTTAAGTTAAACCT
>QNUK01000155.1:182500-302500 GCA_013621035.1 Clarias magur
TTCACACAATGCAGTGTGTATGTGTCTACAGAGGTCCCCACAATGCAGTGTGTATTTGTCTACCTTATCAACAATTCTATGTGTATGTGTCTACAGTGTGGCCCTGCAATGCGATGTCTACGTATGTTTACACGTATGTGTACATACAGCTTGTTGTACAGTGTTCCTAATGCAATAGGCCCTCCAATATATTCCGGCATTGTCTCAAGGTGATTCTGAGACAATGAGACAGTGTGATTTTATACTGTGCAGTGTGTGTGCCCACAATGTGTTTCTGGAAATAACTGGAAATATTTTGCACCTGCTTATCAGCATGTCCCTACAGTGTGTTTTCATATATCAGTCTGTCTACTCTGTGTCCCCAAAGTGCATTGTGTCAATGCAGTGTATCCATATGTCACATTTTGTTTCTGCAAAACAGTATGCCCCCTTGCAACGAGTCTCCACTGAACAGTGTCTCTGAAATGTGCCCCAGAACTGTATCATTGGAGTGTGTTGCCAACACTGGAGTGTGTACCAGTGCCGGCGTCCTTCTCTGTGATTTCCGAGCCGGCGGAGCGTCCTCTTACTGAGCAGAGCCTCATTCAGTAATTAAAATTCTGTTCAGCTTGACAACACCGTTTCATGGCTCATTTTTCACATGTGCAAAGAATACACAATCAGCATTGGCAAAAACGAGAGGGGAGGGTGGTGGAGAACACACGGCGCTGTCAGAGAGGACATGCAAATGTGGGGACGGGCAGGAATTAGGGACATATGACCTGACATAATGCTGATATGCAAGTTTACAAGGCTATTATTCCTTCTGACTGATACATAGTTTTTCTTTGTGTGTATGTGGGTGTGCGGTCTATTGAGTTGTGAGTTTAACAAATCATGTCTTTCTGCATCTAAGAAAAAGAGAGAGAGAGAGAGAGAGATTGTTATAATAATAAATTCTGTCTATCTCCGATAGTGAGTTTGTGTATGTGTTTTCATTGCTTAGTAGCTCATAACCTCTGCTTAATTTATTCACTCTTCTTGGTGATGCAGGGTGTCAAAATTTCCCTCTATTAAGCCATTACAATGTGGAGTGTCCCTGTAATGTGTCCAGTGCAGTGAAGCCTGTCCTTCACATTATTGAAGTGTCCAGAATGTGTGTCCCCACAATGCAGTGTCCATGTAGTGTGTCCACACAGTGCAGGATGTCCTCACTGTGCTGCGTGTCCCTGTAGTGTGTCCCCACCATACATTGTGTCAGTGTCCCCACACTGTGTCCACAATGTACAGTTGGTCCCCACAGTATAAGGTGTCATTGTGGTGTGTCCCCTCAGTACAGTGTTCCCATGCAAATTTTCTCCCATAGTGCATTTTGGCATTGCAGTGTGTCCTCATAATTCAGCCTTTGCTTAAATAGTTTCCCTCACAGTTCAGTGCGTCACTCTTAACCCTGAACTGCTTAGTCACTCTGGATAAGGCTGTCTGCTAAATGTAAATCCTCACAGTTCAGTGTGTCCTGGTACTGTGCAGCCAGAACGCATTGCAATGTTCTCTGTAGTGTGTCCTCGCAACATGTGGTGCAAATATTGGCAAAACTATATTTATTTCATTTGTGCACAGTAGATTAGCACGTGAAGGTGACATGCACATGGAACGTTTATAAAAAAAAAAAAAAAAATTTAAGTTACAAGACAAACGGTCACTCCTCCTATTTTCAGGAGTGCTGTTATGATACAGGAAACCACCTGATATAGTTATCTACAATATGTGGATTAGCAACCATGACAATAATGCGTACATGCATTTCATGCGATTCCGTCGACTGTGAGAGAATGTCTGCGTGCAAAGTGTCTGAGCATGACTTGTTGGATTGAGAATGTAACAATGTGTGTGTGTGCTCTATCAAATAGTGAGTGTAACATTGTGTATCTATGTGTGTCCCCTGTGAGCTGGTACTTTGTTTATTTGACTGAAGCACGGAGGCTCTCTGGGGATTGTGTCCACAGGGCTCGTCAATTACTGTCACAGCATTGTGCGTGTGTGTTTCCCCAGTGTGTGTGTGTGTGTGTGTGTGTGTGTGTGTGTGTGCTTCCTTGCATGTGTGTTGGAGTCTCAGAAGACCAACCAGTGCAGTCAGTGGAGCTGTGTGCTGTTTAACCCCGACCATACAAACTCTGTTCTTCCTTCAAAGCCTCCCTGCACCACGGAGGAATATTACTCACGACAACGACCAGGCATTCTCTCTCTCTCTCTCTCTCTCTCTCTCTCTCTCCCTCTCTCACATTCTCTGTTGACTGCGAGCTTGTTGGGTTTGCATTACCCTGTGATATTGGAGCTCTCTCTATTAAATATGCATGAACCCTGGAGATGAAATTAATTTTAGGAATGCTCTCTTTTGAGTGTTCAAATGTGCTTTCATCTGCCTTTGTATCAAACCTTGAATGTGTAATTTTCAGTTGTAGTGACTCTGCTCGAATAAAGCGCCTTACCATTCTGGCTGTCGAGCTCGGAGGTAAACAAACGCCGCCGAGGGCAGGGATGTATGAGGTTTTGATCCAAATTTATGTGCATTTCTGTCCTGAGGACTTTACACAGGATATTGAGGATGTCACCTAAATTGAATTATGGATGGGTACAGGACTTTAACTCTTAGCTAATTCATTTTGAGGGGTTTTAATCAGTAAATCCCTCTTCAGTCAACATAATGCCCTCAGCTGCATGGGCTGTGGGCACTCCACTGAAGCACTGTGGGTTTAAAGTGTGTTGAGTTAGTGCACTTGGCTGAAATACTAGCAATCTGTGCTGATTGGAAAGAACCACTGTTTTATTCACACACTTTCACACATACTTATCCACTCCAAGACAGGAATGTTGGCAATCTGCATTATTGACAGTCTGTAAAATTACTCCTACTGTTATTTACTGATCAAAAGCATTCAGATGTAAACGCAACTGTTAATAAGATAGTTTTTGGTCTGTCAGTGTGCCGCCCAGGACTTTGGATGACCGATACCACCTGGCGTTATTTATGGTGTCAGGTTTCCAGCTCGACGCCCGGTTGTCTCTTACACACTACTGGCGATTTTGAAATGCCAGTTAGCCTAACCTGCGCGTCTTTGCACTGTGGAAGGAAACCGTAGCGCCACCAAGAACAGCGAGAGCAAAGTCCATTCTCACAGACCGGAGGCTCCGACCCTGGAGGTGCGACAGTGCTAACCACTAAGCCACTATGCTGCCATGGTTATTTAGATAGTAAGGTACTAAGAATAAGTATTTTTGCAACTTTGACTAAAAACAAGTTCAATTTTGACACCTTCAGCTGTCCAATTTGGGCCTTAAACTAAAAGTTTGATTTTCTGTTCCACAATGGCAAACCCTTGCAAATAAACGATGCACCAATAACAAAAATTCACAAATCTTATGTGGATGAACATCATGTTAGAATATACATTGTTAAACTCATTCCTCTTAAATTACTGCTTAATACTGGCCAGGGTTGTAGTGGATCTGGAATGTAGTATACTGTACTGTAGGAAACCATGCAGAGACAGAAAACAGGATGGAAGACCAGTCCATCTCGGGGTACCATGCACACACACACACACACACACACACACACACACACACACACACATTCGCACACTCATTTACACCTAGGAACAACCTAGTCCACCTTGCGTACGATGCGTTTTTTGTAGGACGCTGTGGAATCTCCCTCAAACCTAAGAAGCTTGCAAATTCCTTATTACACTACATACAGATGCAATCAGCCGAAGCAGCGGTACACATTTTATAAGACCTACCCAACACTGAAAAGCTTTGCGCATGAACTGGGAAAGCAATAAACCGATTCATAAATGTCACGAGTGTACATCATGTTCCCAATCTGGCTTCATCAACTGACTAATGATTTGTGCGATTACAATTTTCATCAATGCCTAATAACCTTTAACAGGGAATCACCTCTATGTGTAAAGATGCTTTATGGCACGCTTGACATCTCACAGAGGTTGAACGGCTTTATAAAAGCACACACTCACACACACACACACACACACACACACACACACACACACACACACACACACACACAGCTACAGTATATCAGATATATAAGAACATAAAACTGTCCTGTTTGTCTCCTGGTTTCCTACTCATGCTGTTTCAGGGAGTTTTCCCCCTAACAATGCTCATTAGGAATCTAACTCCTTTCTGTATTTCTGGATTTCTGTAAAAACTGATTTGTGATAAGGTCTGTTGTTTAAAGTGTTATACAAATACAATGAAATTGAATTGAGTATTGTGTGGAAAACAGTCCAATCTGCTCTTAAGCAGCTAAATGGATAATCTGTCTGAGAGGCCTCTAGCACTTATCAAAGGAAAGGAAGGGAAAAAACCCTCCTCCGCTAACTCTGGGCTGAGATCGAGTGCCGAAGCGGCCCCGTGTTCAGGACGGGTCATTAACACTGTTAGTGCTGTTTGATGTCGGACCCTTCGGCTCTTGGCACAAGTGCTTTTTGATTAGGGTTAATGGGAATTGGTAATGGCCTTTGGCTGGTACATGAATGTTCATGCTTAAACAACAATGAGAAAGTGATGGGGGTGTTGTTTGCTGTTGTGAATGCACACACCTAATTACTTTTCTCAAGGGCACAAAACTGGTGGGATTCTGAGAGCTGATTGTTGGCTGCAGTTTTTATGGTTTATCTCAAACCACTGGCACTAATCAGCTCGTGTCAGTGCCAATTGAACATGATGCTGAATCAACCACTGAAACAGATTTAGATCTTTTTTTTTTTCAATTTTTTTTTACATCCTAAACTGCATCCATATGAGCACTGACTCACCAAAGACAGCCAGCCAGCCTGTGCTGATTTTAAAAGCATGGGGCTGCTATGGACTACAACGCTTTACACATCTCTCTTTCACATTCAAGATCACCTGACTGCAAAGTCTGTTCAAACCTGGCTTTAATCCTATTCACAGTACTGTATAAAGACTCTCGGTATGCATACAGTACCTGTTCTGAAGTACTGTATAAGCCTTTTTTGTTTATGCTGTGTTAGTGTTTGATTCTGACTTGATTGATGTCTCTGGCTCTCCCTTTTAGTTATGTTCTCATACAGTAGTTAGTTCTTGCCGGACACTCTGTACTAAATATACATTCATCTTATACATCACGTGACTGTGTCCATACCTAACTGATCTCTTGTTCTCTCTCACTACACAAGGTGCTCCTGAGCTGCCAGGGATCGAGGCCCCCTCTGCCCTCAGGATCCGTCTGACTCATCCCAGTTTGCTGGTGGATAGCTGGTGATCAATATTGTTCAGTTCACTATGCGTTAATGTTAATGATACGGTTGATCAGTGTATATAAAAATAAAAACACTTATCTGGATCTTTACATATTTTAGTGGCCTCCCCGTGTACTATAACAAAATCCACAAGTTATAAGTAAAAAGTTATAACTACATGTAAGTAAACAGCATACTGTACATGTTGTGTTTGATATGCCTTCTATTGTTTTCCTTCTCTTCAGATTACAACGTGTCATTCCTTAAGCATGTCTAGGAGTGAAAATTCCAAAGATCTTTTTTAATTTTATAAGGCTGACAAATAGTTCGAATTCTTCAGTTAGACCTTTCTAATGTTATCAAATCATATTTAAATTTAAATGAACATGTAAGACATGAACAGAGTCACAACCCGGTTGCCCTAGACCTTCTGAAATACAGTACGTCTTCATGCTGGCTGAAGATCTTTTCAGAACAACCTTCTTATTTTATTCCTACTGTACGTGAATTTGCATGTTCTCCCTGTGATTGGTACAGTAGGTTCTCCAACAGTTTCCTCCCACTGTCCAAAGACATGCAGATTAGACTATTTGGCATTCCCAAATTCTCTGTAGTGTGTGAATGAGCATGTGAGTTTGTGTATGCACGTCCTGTGATGGATTGGGACCCCATCCAGGGTGTATGCCAACTTGTGCCCCAGGCCTCTCGCAACCCTGTATACAGGACAAAATGGTATAGACAATGAGTGAGTGAGTGAGTGAGTAAGTGAGTGTATCTTTATGTAATATCGCACAACATGCACTAGCATACAACAGAGTGTATTATTTGTGATTTACAAGTTAGTGCAGTATTGTATACAAGTTGCTGACAAAGGCATTGTCTTTGTCTTTCTGGTCTACTCATCCCCAAATGGAGGCTACTGCTCCAGTCTGGAATGAAGACTAATTACCTTTCATATGTGCAAGCCATCCATCAACCGTCATGTATTGTCATATTTGCAATTTATCCACAATAGATTCTCAGTTAGGTCATTTTCAGCCAGCCTTGCTTGGAGCTACTTTGTTCCAACTTTGTTGCTTTCTACTCCCTGATACTTACCGATTCACTATGTGCTTGAAGCTCATCTCTAAGTTATTCAGACTATGCATTACAACCAAACAGGGCCTTTCAAAGAATCTGAGCAATGAAACCTAACTGGATGCTTGATCACACCTTTGTTTTAGCACACACCAGTATCGAGCTGCATTCTGTCCAGTATGACGATGCGTTCTTGCGTTTCGACATCCCACCCAAAATACCCAGCATCTACTTTGAGGCATGCTCTCTCGCATGCTAATCCGAGCATAATATTATTCTTATGAACTGCCAGTGACTTCACGTTAGCCAGCGCTCCGTCAAATTAATGTCAATTCCATTAACACTGCTGTCCATTTGCGCCCTCGTCGCTCCCCCCCCCACCCCCCCCCCGCCCCCCCATGCCAGCAGCTGAAAGTTTTTCTCAGTGGAGCCAGCGCAGCAGGTCTCCTTTCCTCTGCTAAGATGAAAGAGCCAGAGAGTAATGGATGCCCAAGGTCATTTGTCAAAAGCACGACCCAAAAGTGTGGATGAAACTGCAGATGAAAATCGGTCCTGAGATGTGTCTGTGACAAATTAACTCCAATGGATCAAATCTGAGGCCCGCACAGTCCTGAACATTTTACAATCTTTCAAATTGAGCAAAACTCAAGAAGAAAAGAGACATAGCTGAAGGCTTTAAGCATAGAATACCTCACCAGTTTCTTACTCCTTTCAGAACTATTATTTTTGCAGTGAAATGTGAACCGTATTTACCATAATTTCATGCATCAAATATTTATACTTACAGGAACAACATAGACAGTTTGAAAAAAAAACTTGACAAAGGCTCCATGGGTTTGAAGAGCGGTTTGAAGCTCAAATGTAAGAGCTTTGGTCATCGCCATCTTGGCAGGCGCTGACTCCACCGAAACCCAGGTTAATCCATAAATGGGCAAATGGGTGGAGTGAAAGGAGACTGGCTGTTGTTTGGAACAACTACTGGTGGTTCAGTGTGTTAATGCTATGAGTTACTGATCAGAAGGTTGGCAGTTTGAGCCCCAACTCTGCCAAGGTGCTGCTGTTGGACCCTTGAACATGGCTCCTTAACCCTATCTACTCCAGGGATGCTGTATAATGGCTGACCCTGGGCTCTAACCCCAGCCTACTAACAAGAAGCTGTGATATGTGAAGAATAAAGATTTTCACTTTGCAGTAATGTATATGTTGCCCTGCAATGGACTGGCACCCTGTCCAGGGTGTACCCCGACTCGTGCCCTAAGCCTCCTGGGGTAGGTTCCTGGTCCCCTGTGACCCTGAATACAGGAAAAAGCGGTATAGACGATGAGTGAGAGTGACTGAGTAATGTACACTCACCTAAAGGATTATTAGGAACACCATACTAATACGGTGTTTGACCCCCTTTCGCCTTCAGAACTGCCTTAATTCTGCGTGGCATTGATTCAACAAGGTGCTGAAAGCATTCTTTAGAAACGTTGGCCCATATTGATAGGACAGCATCTTACAGTTGATGGAGATTTGTGGGATGCACATCCAGAGCATGAAGCTCCCGTTCCAGCACATCCCAAAGATGCTCTATTGGGTTGAGATCTGGTGACTGTGGGGGCCATTTTAGTACAGTAAACTCATTGTCATGTTCAAGAAACCAATTTGAAATGATTCGAGCTTTGTGACATGGTGCATTATCCTGCTGGAAGTAGCCATCAGAGGATGGGTACATGGTGGTCATAAAGGGATGGACATGGTCAGAAACAATGCTCAGGTAGGCCGTGGCATTTAAACCATGCCCAATTGGCACTAAGGGGCCTAAAGTGTGCCAAGAAAAGATCCCCCACACCATTACACCACCACCACCAGCCTGCACAGTGGTAACAAGGCATGATGGATCCATGTTCTCATTCTGTTTATGCCAAATTCTGACTCTACCATTTGAATGTCTCAAAAGAAATTGATACTCATCAGACCAGGCAACATTTTTCCAGTCTTCAACTGTCCAATTTTGTTGAGCTCGTGCAAATTGTAGCCTCTTTTCCCTATTTGTAGTGGAGATGAGTGGTACCCGGTGGGGTCTTCTGCTGTTGTAGCCCATCCGCCTCAAGGTTGTGCGTGTTGTGGCTTCACAAATGCTTTGCTGCAGACCTCGGTTGTAACAAGTGCTTATTTCAGTCAAATTGCTCTTCTATCAGCTTTAATCAGCCGGCCCATTCTCCTCTGACCTCCAGCATCAACGAGGCGTTTTCGCCCACAGGACTGCCGCATACTGGATGTTTTTCTCTTTTCACACCATTCTTCGTAAACCCTAGAAATGGTTGTGCGTGAAAATCCCAGTAACTGAGCAGATTGTGAAATACTCAGACCGGCCCGTCTGGCACCAACAACCATGCCACGCTCAAATTTGCTTAAATCATCTTTCTTTCCCATTCTGACATTCAGTTTGAAGTTCAGGAGATTGTCTTGACCAGGACCACACCCCTAAATCCATTGAAACAACTGCCATGTGATTGGTTGATTAGATAATTGCATTAATGAGAAATTGAACAGGTGTTCCTAATAATCCTTTAGGTGAGTGTATATGTCTCAGTTACCACAAGATAGCTAGCTTAACTTTAGCTTAGCAAAATTCCGTGGTGGATAATGTTAATTTATATGCTAATCCACCATCCCTACCCTATGCATCATCCTTTTAAACTACAAAAGTTCCAGAAAGCTGGTTAGCTAATGTGATGCATAGCAGACAGCTAGTGGATTGATACCTGCAGTGCAGTTGTCACTCAAATCACTTCGCCCATATTATGCACGGCTTAATTGACGGTGTTACAGTATTTGAGTTAAGCTTAATTGATTTATGGATTAATATAAATTGAATTGATGAATTGCATAAAAATTTCACCTGATACAGTTGTTATGAATGGGAAATATAACCATAGAGAAAGAAACTGAACCTTTATTTAAACATGGGGGTGTATGAGGATCTCGCTTTTGCAGCTAGCCCCAAGTGGACATTCAAGGAACTGCATGGTTTTGCCACTTCTGTGTTGGCTTTATTTTTTAAAACTGTAGAATGCTCCTTGAGTGGCATGAACATATGTTATATTTCAGTTTTTTTTTTTTTAAGTGTCCAATCTTTGTGGGAGGTCTGGAATATGCAGGGTTTAGTCAAAGTGTGTCTTAGCCTTATTGCTGAAGCAGGAGTATGATATAAACAACACAGCTCGCTAAAACAGCTAATTTCCCATTCTGTATGAAGTATGCAATTACAATTAATGTGTTCTATTTGTCAAAAATTACATTTTTTACCTTTAACTGACACTTTGTCCTTTGTTGTCATACTTGCCCTTCAATTTGTGAGCTGATTTATCAGATTGCTTTTTGGAATTTTTTTTGGGGGAAAAAAAAAAAATGCTGATAGAAGCACTTTTTAAAAGCTGCTTTCCATAAAATTGCATGTAGCTCATCTGGAAATAAAAAAGAAAATTGCAACTATGAAAGCAACCCTAATAAGCTATTTAGGCAGTCACCAATATTTGTTGCTTATTATTAGTTCATTAACATACCTGCAACATACAGCAGTGGCCAAAAGTGTTAATACAACATATGCCGCGTGGATTATAGTTCTCCCGGTGCACAAAACAGGTGATGTCACTAATTAGTTCGAGCGTATCTGCCTGAAGTGCTGTGCTAATTAGAATCAGCTGGTTTAGTTAATGGATGGAACAAATATATGGCAGGACTTTTACTTTCTCTACTTTCATGGTGTCCACTTCGGTACAAAAAGAGCTAAAAGTAGAGAAGAGAATTATGAACTTTTGTGGCAGATTTCTGTACATGATCATCAAGGATGGAATGGGGTAAGCAAGCCCAGAGTACTGTAGATGTCTTTTTGACTCTATACCCAGCTGGATCCAACATGCTGTGGACAATAATGGACTCTATACTAAATACTTATTGTTTTATACGAATTTTATTGTATAAAATGACCAAAAACAGAATGTCATTAGGCAGCACAGTGGTGTCGTGATTAGCATTATCATCTTGCACCTCGAGGGTCTGGGTTTGATTTCCACCTCTGGTTTATTTGCTGGTTCTCTCCGTGCTTGGTGGGTTTCCTCCGGGTACTCCAATTTCCACCCACAGGCATGCTAATTGGGTTCCCATATTGCCCATAGAATGTGAGTGTTAGGAACCTCCACTAGAGGTCACTGTTCATGTCTGTCTGTCTCTGTGTGTAGTTCCTGTTGGTTGACTCAGTTTCCCAGAAGGCACCTCAGTCAGGTGATGAGGCTCACCTGAACTGAGGTGGCTCATTAAAACCTTCTATAAATAGCAGTTTGTTCTGGGAAATTGGGTCGAGCATTGTTTGTGATTGTCTGTTGGTGATTGTTTGTTTGTCTGTCTGTTTGGATTACCATCATGTGGGCATTCATTTGTTACTTTAAGTTTATATTTGGTTTATGTTTTGTAACCTTTTGTTTTCAGAGGGCTCTAGTTTTGTTTCCTTGATGTTCCTTGTGTCTGTGGATTCATGGAGCTGCTCTGTTCAGTGTGTAGTTAGGCTGTGTCTCCTCCTGTGTCCTGTGTAAGTACTGTTTTGCCTTCTGGTCTTTTCCCTTGTATGTGTAGCCACATGAGTGCTTAGCCATTAGCAGGGTTAGCCGCTAGTAGGCCTTGATGGCTAGTAGGGTTAGCCTCCAGTAGGCTAATCTCTAGTGGGAGTGACTGCTAGTGGTTCTGGTCACTAGTAGGTTAGCCGCTAGTTTGGTATAGCCCCATGTGTGCCCTGCCTTTTGTCTTCCGGTCCCCTAGGTCAGTACTAACACTATTAGCCACTAACCCGGTTAGGTCAGCCTCCAGTGTCCCCAGTACAACATGTAGCGTACTAACCTCACTAACCCAGCTAGTCTAGTTCCTGTCAGTCTCTGTGCCCCTAGCCCTGTCTCCTGTCTAGCCCTGTCTCCTCTCCAGTCTCTGTGCCTCCAGTCCTGTCTCTCCAGTCTCTGTGCCTCCAGTCTCCAGTCCCTGTCTTTAGTTCCCCTCTGTGTCTTAGTTAGCTCCAGCTCCATGTTTCCTCATCCCTAGTCCCTGTGTCAGCTCCTGGTTCCCTGTGTCCAGATCCCTTCCTGTTCCTGTGTTTTTCCTGAGCCCTAGTTTTAGTTCCTTTGTTCTGTTGTTGAGTTGTGTTTGTTTAAATAAAAGACTCTTTCTGTTGAACCCCTCTGCCTTCATGCCTACCTTCATGCCCACGGCAACACCATCAGCCGGTCTAGCACTACAACCAGCTAGACCCATGACAGTGAGTGAATGTGTGTGCCCAGCGATGGATTGGCATCTCATCCAGGATGTATCCCGCCGAATGCCACAAATCTCCTGGGACACTCTCCAGCCCTGTATACAGGATAAAGTGGTATAGATGATGGGCGAGAGTGGCTGAGAGGTAGTCATTAAAACTTTGAATTTTACTTTGGTGTCCAGTCATTGATTTATTTCTATGTATGTATTTATTTATTTATTTATTTTCCCCAATGTATGCATGCTATGCTCCAGACGTTGCTTAGTATGAGTCATGTGCACAGATCGTTGTTTCAGACACATACACATCCTCAGATATAGCCCAGAGGCAGATATGTCACTGGGCCATCAACAGTTATGTTATAAATGCGGCAGCTCTTTAATGTTCTGGTTAAAATAATCCTGATAGGAACCTTTCTATCATTGCAGAAATAACCAAGGTCTATCTAAAATTCCACCCTAAAACCAGTTTCACCATGCCGCTTCGAGAAAAAAAAAAGAAGAAAAAAAAAAACACCTTGGGGCTCTTGAACATCGATACAGCATGGAGCATTTTAAGGACACTGCCTGTCTCTGCACAGATGGATTTTTCCTTGTGTGTAGATATCCAAAAATGATCCGAGTGCAGTTCTGGGACGTCAGATGTTTGGCGATTTCTGAGATATGTGAAAAATGGAGTCTCTTTACTCACAGTGTCGCATCTGGTTTGAGAGAAGGCGCTGCTTTCGATGCTATCTCCGATACGAGCTCGTGAAACCGAGCGACTCTGCAGCCTTTAATCAATGAGGGAAATCGAGAGTCAGATACTGCTCACACTCTACAATACAGTACGGATTCGTTCAATCAGTCCGAGAAGAAAAGTCTGAGAAACTCGCATCCATCACGGCCGGGCCTATTGAGCCGCTCCGGCTCCACTGTTGCACTAGTTTAATTTTTCCTATGGATATACAGTATAAGGCTATACATTATTCATTCTTTACTGTCTACTGTACATGTGTCACACGGTCATGCCGTCTGAGTTACGCACACATGATTTATCTGAAAGAGAAATATTGCTTTTCTAATATCCCAGGCGAAGATTTATTGTCTCTCGTTACCATTGTTATTGCAATAGCTTTCAAGTAATCTTTTTTTTTTTCTTCTTCTTTTTTTTTTTTTTTAACCCACTGTGAGTATTCAGCATTTAGTGCGGTCCGGTTTCGTCCGGGATCATACATCTTTCTCTGAAAATCCATACATGCGGAATCAAAGGCAGAAATCTGCAACACCAAGCATTCTCGGGCTCACACGGCTTAGACGCAGCCCCGAACTGAGAGTGCGTTTAATGGAAAATAGTCTCTTCGCCGGGCCATTTGAATGCTTACCGGCTTCGAGGTTTAATTGGTGCGGCGCTTAAGGTGACTGAAGTATTAAATGAAGATAAAGTTGAGGAAGCACACATCTGCCTCAGCTACGTAACCACAACCGGTGCCTTCATTTACAAGCCCTAATCAGTGTGATGAGATCAGATCAGAGTCTGATTTAAGAGAGGGTAAGAAAGAGCGAGGGGAGAGATGAAATGGTAATTACTATTGATTCCCTATGTGCATATGACCCCATAGGCCTTGCTTTGCATTCTTAAATCAACTCAAATGATTGGATTTGCTAATTCTTTTTCATGCACCGTGTGCCATTAGGGATGCTGCTGCTGTGAAATACCACCATGACGAAAAGAAACACAAACACACACACACACACACACACTCGCACATCTAACCATATTTATCCCAGTGATCCCAGTGTTTGATCATTTCTATTCCTTAATCCACTCCAAAGGTGAAGGTGATGCCCGCAGGGCCACATTATCTTTCCTCTCCCCACCACACACCCTCTTTTTTTTTTTTTCTCCTCTCATCAGCACTACACAAGGTTAAAATGACTAGCAGATGTAACCGCTTATGATTCGGATCAGCATATATGTGCTGAGTAAATCCATTTAAGTGTGACACTTCGCTTCAATTACAAGTGCAAACTGACACAACAAGCCCCCTGGGAGGGTAAAGAAAAATGGCTGGAGAAAAAAAAATGGCTCTGTTAAAGGACACAGTGTATGGCAGATATATAAAAAATGTGCATGGACACACACACACACACACACACACACGCTGAGAGTAAGCGTATTTCCAATGCAGTCAGCAGTCAGGAAATTTGGCAGAAAGTGAGAAATGAGGCATTGCAGATTTTAAACCATGCTGCAAAAGCATGGCAGGTCCATGCTGCAGAGCACGTGCGGACCCTGGCGCTGAGACAGAACTCTAACGCCCTCTACTGGCAAAAAACAAACAGCCTGCACTGGTGTATAGTAGTAAGCCTTCATCCTATCCATCACTCATTCATCTACACCACTTTATATCCTGTATACAGGGTCACTGGGGAACTGGAGCGTATCCCAGGACACTTAGAGGCAGGGTACATGCTGGATGCGGTGCCATCCATCGAAGTACACACACACACACACACACACTCGTTCACACACTATGGGCAATTTTGGGAATACTAATCACCCTAATCTGCATGTCTTTGGACTGTAAGAGGAAAACCACCCAAGTACGGGGCGAACCTGTAAAAACTCCGCGCACACAGACCCCGAGGCGGGAATCGAACCCGGACCCTGGAGGTGCAAGGGGACAATGCTAACCACTAAGCGCGCTGTGCCGCCTGTACTGTAGTAAGCAATATATAAGCTTTATGCAAAACGACGGACTGAAGACTAAAATCTGGCCATTTTATTCAATCGAGTCTGGTTTACGTTTCTCACATTTTTTTTTATTTTTTATGTACAAATAGTTTTAAGAAAGAAGAAAGGAGCCATATACTGTAGCGCTCACTGCAGGTGCAATAGAAAAGACAAAACGTGGCTAAAGAGTAATTTGTTGACTCTGTCATGATGCACGGGGATTCATTCATTCATTCATTCATTCATTTATTGATTCGTCTTGGTTTGTGCTACAAAGTTCTTCTAAAGTGATCAGCTTTCTACTGTATCAAATCCATGATGACCTCGCCGACGTTCCATCACAAGTGTTCACTGAATGGTGTGAGGACAATCGAAATTATGTAACTCATGATGACCTTCACTCTTGCCAAATCGCAACCCAGTTTAATAGTGAGAAATGTTGGAGCGATGTGTTAAACAGCGTGCTCTCCCACCACCACCACCACCAACACTATCATTGAAACATCAACTGAAGAAACACAATAATGTGTAAAAGTCTTTAAACCCCCTCTTTTCTTGATATTACATAAAAGGAATTATGTAGATTAAATGAATGTGAACATATATTTTACTGTAACAGGCTGCACAGTGCCTAAATATACATAAAAAATAAAAAATTGTTATCGAACAACCTCGGCAGCGACCTCATTTCCCACTCGTCTGTTCCAGCTACTCAGCATCACCAGGATACTGCAGCTGTTTACTGAAACTCACTGGTTCATGCCTCAAGTTAGAAGCTTCTAATGCCTGAATGATTCATACTGTACGTCACTGTGTGGCTTAAACAAGGAAAAAAAAAAAAAAAAAAAACATCTCTCTAAAACTGCTCAGGTAGAGGGACTGGGCTGAAAAGGACTCAGGAAGCCTGGAGAGCTATTCCTGAAGACTACATTAAAAATCCAGGAAGGTCTCACTCTTTGGAAGCAAAATATAAGGAATTGAGAGAAATGAGAAATGTTTTTTTTTTTTTCCCTATAAAAAATGCTGTTTTGTACAAAGTCTTCTTTGAACCCGAAACAATGCCAATGAAAAGTCCTTTTCATTCAACCACAACCACAGAAGAAGCATGATTATCATAATCACCAAATTACATATAGCCTAATATCACTTTAATATGTTTTTAAGTATGGCAATTAGAACATGAATAGACAATTGGAAACTAAATGAAACCATAATTGACATGCATGTACTGTACTGTACAATGCCTTGCTAAAGTATTCAACCCACTTTCAACTTTTTCCATATATTTTGCATATCTGTATATAGAGATACAATGCTGGACAAACGTATTGAGAACAAAAGTGAAATTCAACCCTTTACAGACATTCTCATTTTTTTTTTAAATAAATAATGACAGTGAAATCTCCATACAATAATCAATATTTAGCTGAGCATAGAGTCAAAAAGACGTCTGCAGTATTCTGGTGTCACTCGCTCAATCCATCCCCACACGACTGCTACTGGATTCTTCAGCATGGGCCAACAGGTTTCTCTCGGGTTTAGATCTCGAGATGACTCCAGAACCAGAATACAGACTTTTTTTTTTTGCTTTTGAATACATAACTATGAAACTATGAATGAAACTAATTGAAGGTTTCTCAGTATGCCGGATCCATGACCGGACTGCTTGCTTCAAGTCTGAACGCTGGCCTCCCAGGAACTCCTATGGCTCAAACATGTGGAAATGGCTTGGAGTGTGGTCGGGACTGTAGGGTGAATGTGGCAATAACTCCTAGCACGATGAGGTGGCCAGTATTAGCATGTCCATTGTCCTGCAGAAACACAAGATGACCAAACCAGGCCGTTTTGTCCCCTAAAGGACAAATTAATGAATTATTTAATTATTAAAATTTCATACTGGAATGGTCATAATGGATTTACCAAAATAAATAAATAAATAAATAAATGCATTAAGCTCCATAAAGAATCGATGCCTAGATTACTACAGCATTCCTGACTCCTGAAGTTATTGTCCCACCTCGAGACTTGGATTCGTACATAAAGATGTTTTTGTTGCTCTGTCAGTGCATGTAAAGCTCATACATTAAGAAGCTACACTAACCATCCCTTTACAGTCTGAGTAGCTGCTACTTCACAGTAAACTCCCCAGTGTGGATTTAACACTTTCAGAGACGATTTGAGTCCAAGTGCTGAGCATAAACACTGCCGGGTGTTAATTCAACGCTCGGGAATTCGCTGTGTACAGTGAACTTTAAACATTCATGCAACACTCTGGAGTGCAACTGCAACAAGCTAGCCAGCAATAACAGCGAGTAACTTAGCAACAAGGTAACGGGATAACATTAGTGTTAACCCTAGTGTTGACGATCACGCTCACAAAACGCTGATTAATGTGGTCTGTTTATAAATTTGCCCAAGCATTGTGTTTTAATATTAACAATTGAAAGCTAATATTGTTTAAAACTAATTTTAAAGTAGAGGAGTTTACCGTGTCGCGCCATAATAATCAGGTGAGATAAACACTCAGTACAGCACATTCAGGACTCGACCGGGGAAGGCATGTGCGGAAATTACAAGCCAGGGCGGAATTTTCCGTGGCGTTTACAAGTTGTACACGGGAAATTGCTACATTGTCACACCTTTAACTTTGACCGCAGAAGAATATTAAAGGGTGTTCAAGTCAAACCAGGACTTTTGATTATGCAGAATAACAGAACACAGTGATGAGATTAAAAACTCCCTTTATTTCTGCATATAATCCCCTGCTACACTAATGCACTTATCCCAGTGTTTCACTAGTGCTGGATTACTATATTGCGTAATAAGGGTCAGCTCATGGGTTAAGGCACTGGACTATGGCTCAGAAGGCCCCAGGTTGCCACTGTTGGGCCCTTGAGCAAGGCCCTTAACCATTAACTGCTCAGATATATAATGAGATGATCTGCCAAATGCTATAAATGTACAGTACAGTAATACCATCAAGGTAGAAAGTTCTCTCGTTACACCGGAGCCATTATCGAACTGCCTGCTTCAAGTCTGAAACCCCGGCCTCTCAGGAACTCCTTTAATGGCCCAAACATGTGGAAATGGCTTGGATCGAGGTCAGGACCAAATGAACATACTGAGAAAACTTTCTACCTTAATGGTATCCAAGAATTATTGAAACACTGTGAAAAGTGCATTAGTGTAGCAGAGGATTACTGTATATAGAGGAAATAAAAGGAGTTTTTAATCTCATAACCGTGTTCCGTCATTCCGCACAATCAAAAATCCCGGTTTGACTCGAACGCACAGAGTTAATGAGATGTATCAACAAAAAAAAAAGGTAAAAATAACTCGCACACATCTTCAGGCAGTTCAAGCAGGTGAAGGTGTACTTTATTGTTTAAGCTCATGATAGTCATACATCCACACACCAAACCGTGCTCGAGAGATTGCACTGGATTTACATAGTATAAGTTACAGCATCTGGACACTAACACACGGATCTACAGTACGGCTCTGCTTTAAAGGGAGAAACATCTATTTCACTCAGCAGAGGTGAGAGTTCGAGACAGTGGCTTACATCATGGACACGCGCTAATAGCCGAGGACGTGACCGATCTCTTGCTAAAAACACTCCGTACAACACATTCAGGACACGACCAGGGTAGAGGGAGGGGGGTGGGGCAGGGAGGCTTGAGCGGGACCTAACGACGCGACGGAAAGCCGATGGTTCACGACGAGGATGAACAGAAGCGTCTGTGTCATCGCACACTACACACAACAGGGAGACCTTTGACCCTGCTGCGACATTGTGGGACTTCAGATGGCGGCAGTGACGTCGCACTCTTTGGCTCCTCTGCGCACGACGTGTTCCAGCTGGCCCGAGTCCGACACGTCGTAGCTCGTCTTGTACTTGGCCAGGATTTTCATCAGAGGACGAAGCTTCAGCCACCACTGCTCCTTAGGAATCCTGTGACTGAACACACACACACACACACACACACACACACACACACACACATATTAACACGATTGCAACCCTAACCTCATATGGTGATTAAATCTATAACAATATACACACTCGCTGGCCACTTTATTAGGAACACCAGACAAATCCAGTCCATTACAGGACATCACACATAATGTATGAATGCATGCGCGCCACACACTCACACTTCTTCATATCTTTGGCCAATTTAAAAGTGTGTAACAACACATGATACAGATGTCCATAATTTCTCTCTCTTTTTTTCATAACGATTATTTCTATAGGCTATTATTTCTATTTTTCATTTTTTCTTAAGCATCAGATTAAGGCAATTACACTTCATAACCTTTTTCTTTACCAGCCTTTACAAAGGAAGGTAATAATTCCGGAGCAGACTGTAGATTTTTCTTTCTTTCTTTTTTTGATTTTAATTAGGTAAATATTATGACAACTTGAACTGTGAAACATGTTCTGACAGCCCTCTAATGCTACGTCTAGTTCTTTTCCAAATGGATATAAATTATAATATTTTAAACGCAGAAAGTGGTTACACCTACACTGAGGGAAAAAAAAACAGCCTGAGGAGACAAAAAGAACATAATGCACTATGTGACTAAAATATATCTTACAGCATAAAATGGTGCCAACAGCACTGAGGTTTACACACGCTCTCTCTCTCTCTCTCTCTCTCTCTCTCACTTACACACCCCCCCACCCCTGACAAGTGGTGATATGAGTAGATCTATAAGGAAAAATATTTACAGACACCATGTTATTTCACATTAAAGTTTTAAAAAGTGTTCCACAAAGCGAATATGTCACGGAGCACGAAGCATTCAGCCTAAACATTATGTGGGTCCAATTAAAACCTAGGATCTTAAAGGGGACCTATTGTACCTATTGTCATTTTTAGACATTCAGATGGTTCTCCAATGCGAGGATATTAACGCAAAATGTAAAAGAAAAAAAAAATTCCCTGCCTTTTGTCCTTTTTGATATACAGTGGAGCCTCTGATTGCGAGTACCTCGGTTTACGAGTGTTCCGCAAGACGAGCAAAGATTTTTAATACATTTTGACTTGAAAACCGAGCATGTCTTGGTTTACGAGTGCCAAGTTTTTTGACACCGACACACACACACACACACACTCTCGCCTTTACACCCCCCCTCCCTGGCTTCACACAGATACACACACTCTGCTCTACACATAAACTCTGCTCTGTCACGATTCTTTTCAAAGGTAAGGTGCTGGTTCACTTATCTGTTGGGATTTTTTTTAATACTTTTTTAAAAGGTAAAGTGCAGGTTAATTTATTTTATTTTTATTTATATTGGGTGATGCTGACTCTGTTTAAGAAACCAGTGTGAGCGATTCAATGCCGGGCGATAGCAGCAGCAGCAACACTGAAAGTTAAAGTGAAAGTGTGCCACCAACATCAATATAACATCAATACAAAACCTGTCATGATTTACTTAAAAAAATTATAAAATCCTCGGCCCCAGGATTCTGCACTTTTTAAAACATAAAAAGTCTAAGACTGGAGATCTTGAAACTCAAACTCTAAATCATCCATGCCATTTCTGATTATTAGCACTGGATAACTGTAGAACCTGATCAATGTCTTTAAACAGGAAGACGTCTTGCAAAAAAAGAAACAAACAAAAAAAAAAAAACAATCTTATAACCTTTTGTTTTTTAACCCAGTTTGACAAATGGCAAGACACCAAGGGTGCCAATAGTTATGGGTGTAACTGTAAATATTTTACTTATATAAATATTATGAAAAAATTATAGACTGTGAAATTTTTATGATTCTTTTATTATTGCCCTGAAATTGAAAAATCATAATGTTGGCCATAAAAATAGAAATCCTGAGGCTATAAATATGGCTTTAAAATAAAAAACAGATCAGATCCCACAGAACAGCAGAGGTACACTTTTATTTTATCAGCTCATCCTTGCTAAGCTGTGTTCAGAGTAGTGTGTGAGGTGAGTCCGCCTCATACATACACAAAATCGGTCTCATCCTTCAGCTGGACCACGGGCTGAAAGACGAGGTTACGGCGACGCATCCCCAACAAACAGGCCGAGTCCTCGGTGTTGGCAAAAACTCTCCCTAGAGGACAAACACACACGGATGAGCGAAGCATTAGTTCTACGTATCAGACGTAGTAAGGTAAATGTCAGTTTAAGTTCTTCACAATATGTCAAAGTTTTCTTAGTCACATAATATATTCTATTTTGATCTTTTTTCATTAACTTTAAGAGCGTTAGATAAGTATAGAGACACTGCTGATGGAATGACTGCTTATAACTGTTATGAATTATGTGAAAAGTTAAATGAACTTGAACATTACAGTAGATGAAACTATACAGTAAATGCACACTAATTGTAAAAACTGTATCTTCTTTTAATTCTGTGAAGCTGCTTTGAGACAATGACCATTCTTAAAAGTGGTATGTAAATAAAACTGTGGTATAAGAGGAATAAAGCATTTCATGAAACTGATTATTCTCCAGTAACATTACAGCACAAATGTCAGACTATAAACCATGTTAGCATGCCTTGGATGAGCGTACTGTATGAATGAGCACCACAGACCCCAGAGTTGGCGATACGAATGCAATATTATCACAATACCCTTCATTATCATTATCACAACAATCTAAACAGGTATCATCAGCTCTGAAACGTATTACTAAAAGTACATTACAATTTGAGTGTACATTATTGTAAGAATTGAAATATACATTATTTTGAGGATCAAACCTACAGGATGTAGATCGAGCAAACATTTAGGTAATTAGCCCAACTCAAAATCAACCTACAAACAAACAAACAAAAAAAAAACACCCATTATGACATCACTTTAAAACTCATGATTAACCTTTTTTTTTTTTTTTAAAGGTCAGGTATTGTGATATTATAATCATAATCATATCGCCCAGCTCTAGTTAAAAGTATGACATGATAAGCAACCATACCGATCTAATTCCCAGTCTACTGTATACTATGGCCTAGTATGAGGATGAAAATCTTATAGATGAGAGTTGGAATAGTTTGAATAGAGGTTGTAAAGAGTTACCTTCATCTTCAGTCGGCCACACGCACAGCAAAAAAGGCAAAAACACACAATGGAGAGATCAAACCCACGGCTCATGCACAGTTAATCGTGTCACACTGAAACTTTTATTAAGAAAATTGATATAAATAGATCTAAACGATCAACCTTTACCTCTACATCTTTGTGTACATTTGAGTTTTTTTTTTATAATATCTCTTTGCACTGATCAGTGCCGGACTTAATTTCACAATTACACATTTCTTACTCTTCATAATACATGCAACCTCAAATATAGCACCTTTTCTGCTCACTTCCGTTGTATAAAACTTAGGTTGTATTTTGTGCATGATTGTGACAAGTATACTGAGGTGTTCAAGTCAAACCGGGACTTGTGATGACGGCGTAAAGAACGATCAACTTTTACAGAAGACTTCAAGCGCAGTATGGTAAAATTATAAATTGTGCAAAAATTTTAAAGAGGGCCGTATATCTGTGATTGACGCCTTTATTCTTGAAAATCGATCAATAACTTATCCTCGACTTGTGGAAGAGACGCATCTGTCTGTGTAAACTGTACACACTATCACACACCAACACCACTCGCACATTACAGGAACTCGGCTGGGAGAAATTGCCAAATTCCCAGTACAGTCCTGACCAGATTTCCACATGTTTGGGCCAATACAGGAGTTCCTGGGGGGGCCAGAGTTTCAGACTTCCAAATCCCTGTTTGACTTGAACACCCCTCATATACAGTACACACATAGATCCCTGTTCTAGCTAATACCATGAAGTGATGCTTCAGTATTTGTGATTTTTCAAATTTCTTACTGAAAATATACACAGATAAATTGTAGCAGTATTTTAGTCTGCCTAAAACGAGCAACAATATCATACTATAGAGGCATTGCATTCTGGGATTGACTGATTTCTAGTTCTAACAGTGTTTAGCAATGTTGGTCTGAAGTGTGAGTCTGTCGCACCTAAACTTTATTTCTTGTTGTTTTAACATATTAAAATTGTGTTTATTGACTGTTAAGACAAGCTTTACGTTGCTTTTTCAGCATTAGTTGAAACATTTATTTAATAACGAGCTTTAGTGTGTGGGAAGACAGATACATCGGTGTGTTGAGTTTTATCATTTTTTAGTGTGCACTTTGTTTCCACACATGGTTTGACCTTGAGAACGTGACACTTGTTGCACTTTTGCTTTGTCCTTAGAAAACTGTTCGTTCTGTTCCAAAATCTTTACAGTAACTCTGATATTGCTTGCTATCCTGCTATAAGTCGCTACAATATACATCATATTATTCATGCAGGCCTTAGGAGTGACAAGGATGGATAGGATCAAAGAATGAGTCCTTCCATGTTGGATGTTTTGGAGATAAAGTCAGAGAGGCCAGATTAAGGTGGTTTGGACGTGTTCAGATGAGAGACTGTGAATATACAGTGTAACCTCAGATTGCGAGTAACGTGGTTTACGAGTGTTCCGCAAACCGAGCAAAGATTTTTAATAATTTTTTATTCGGAAACCGAGCAAGTATTAGTTTACGAGCGCCGAGTATCATGCTTCACACATGTGACTCTTATTTTGACACCGAGCGTCTCTCTCTCTCTCTCTCTCACCATCCCCTTATCTGTCAGGATTTGTTTGTACTTTTTTTTAAAGGTAAAGTGCAGATTAATTTGTTTAATTTTCATTTTATAAATTGTATTAATTATTTTTATGTACTTATTTTTTGGGGCTGTGGAACGAATCATTTGAGTTTTCATTATTTCTTATGGGAAATGATGATTTGGTTTAAGAGTGTTTTGGAATACGAGCCCACTTCCGGAACAAATTATGCTCGTAATCCAAGGTTTCACTGTATCTTTTGAAGGATGCTGAGGTTGGAACTGCCAGGCAGGAGGTCTAGAGGAAGACCAAAGAGGAGATTTATGGATGTAGTGAGAGAGGACATGACGTTAGCTGGTGTGAGAGAAGAAGATATTATTCACGCACTCTGCTCTGGAGAAGGAGCTGGCTCTTGAATACCGACACTGGGAATTATTTCCTAATGATCACAAATGGCCGATCGGAAGTCTGGAATATTTCATAGTGTTGAATGTTGTGTGGAAACTGCGCATTCTGATGAAATTAATTTTAGGTAATTTATCGTCTTGAAATGAGTTTAATGCATGACAACAGAGACTTAATCTTAATCTTTAGCCTAGTCGTTCAGTATGTACAGTTCACCTTCCGCCTTCATTTTCAGTTCCAGGTTTCAGGAACTCTGCAAAATTCATGAAGTATTGAATACATACACAATACACGAGCCACTGTATAGTGCTGTTCCTACAGTTAACACCAAGACCCATCATCAAGCTCGGCACACACAATGGAAATGTGTTGCAAAGTAGGTAAAGAGGCAATTATTTAGTTGTGCAAGTGCCTGGAGGCTGCCCGTGCGGTCGGTGTGCTCCTGCATCAGTGCTGCGTGTCTCGTCAGAAGACTGTCTCGGCATGTTAGAAGTCTGTCAGCGTGTTCACCTACCTTGCCTGTAGCACTCGTTCAGCTTCTTCGTGATCCACTGCATGGCCTTGGCGGAGATTTTAGTGCCAAAGTTGCGGTCGAACGGTGACGGAGCGCCTCCCTGAGGAGAGAAGGAGGATAATAGATGGAGAGATGAATAGACTTCATGCACACACACACACACACACACACACACACACACGTGTGTACCTGCTGCATGTGGCCAAGTACATTCTTCCTGCAGTCAAACACGCCCCTGCCTTCCTCTGAGTAGAGCTGATAAATAAAATCTGTTGTGTAGTTCTCGTTACTGTTCTCATTCCTGGAGGATCACACATGCAGAAAACACCCCCCCCCCACACACACACACACGCACACGCACACAGCACAAAGGAGAATGAGTGAGGTGCCAATCAAAAACCAAGCCAAAAATATCCTGATGTGACATGACGTGATCTGAGACACTGTTTAAAATATTCAGGGAAAGATTTAACACGCATCCCCGTTCTCTCTCTCTCTCACACACACACACACACACATACAGTACACACACACTTATTGAAGACTTATTTTAAAGGCTGAGGTTCTAACAGTGCTTAGCAATGAGGAGAAAAAAGAGGTGTTACCTGAGGACGAGTCCTCGCTGAATGCTGGTCTTCATCTTCTCTGTTAAATGCTCCACGTTAGACTGGGACAGAACATATATCACATTAGTCTTTATAAAGTATAGGTACACAAACTGTGTGTGTGTGTGTGTGTGTGTGTGTGTGTGTGTGTGTGTGTGTGTGTGTGTAGGGGAAGGGGTTGTTAAAACTGTGTTTAAATTATTACACAGGATTTACAGTACTCTCTCTTTCACTTACTCACTCACTCACTCATCGTCTATACTGCTTTATCCTGTATACAGGGTCGCGGGGGGCCTGGAGCCTGTCCCAGAACACTTACAGTAGGACACGAGGCGATGTACACCATGGACAGGTTGCCAATCCATCTCATGGCACACACATACTCCTTCACACAATACAGGCAAATTGGGAACGCCAATGAGCCTAATCTGCAGGTCTTTGGACTGTGGGAGGAGACCGGATTACCCGGAGGAAACCCATGAAGCATGGAGAGAACATGAAAACTTCATGCCCACCGAGAAGGGAATCGAACATGGCCAGGAATCGAACTAGGACCCTATATGTGCAAGGCTAACTACTACACCACCAAGCCACCACACAGCATTTAATTAATTAAAATACCATAGAGTCACTATTGGCCTAAGACTACATCATGTATAATATACGTGACGTGATATCACGTGTATTAACAGCTAAATATTTCTGTTACAGTGAAACCTCGGATTGCGAGTAACTCGGTTTACGGTAAGATGAGGCAAGGGAAGGGGCTATATCCACACACACACACACACACACACACACACACACAAATACACGGTGCCTGCGCGCACAAACGCAAACACTTATTAATTATTTTTCTGTATTAATTTTTTTGGGCTGTGGAACGAATTATTTTAGTTTTCATTATTTCTTATGGGAAGATTTGATTTGGTTTACGAGTGTTTTGGAATACGAGCCCGCCTCGGGAACGAATTATGCTCGTAATCCAAGGTTCCACTAAATTTCTCTTTTTGCATGTCATCATCTACCGATGATGGATAGAGGATCTACAGGTTTGATTTTAATTATTTACTTTTTCAAATTTTCAAAAGGCAAAACTTTTATTTTGCCTTGCCAAAATGTATATATATTAAAGAGTGACTATACTGAATAGTTAACATGCAATTTAACTATTAACTTGCCCTCAGCTCTGGGTATCACACTTACACTAGCAGCCAGCATGATTTGTTTTTATAATGGACATGCCCCTAACTTATAAAATGAGTTTACGATGTTGTGTCAGAATTTCTAGCCTCTACATGGGTGCTTCTAACGTTCATCAATTAACCCAAAACCGTACCAGACCAAATAACAAAATCAAGACAAAAATCAAAAATGCAAAATCCCAGAAAGTTAGGGAAAAAAATCTGAAACGATCAGAATAATATAAGGGTTGGGTAGGAAGTGAGGAATAGGTCAAATAAATGGAAAAGCCTTAGTCCAGTAGCAAGGTGTTAGATATAATTAACCATAGCATTAACAGTCCTGAGAGGTGAAGTGAATAATGTTGATTATCTCTTCATAGGGTATTACTGACTCAGTGTAGGTTTCTCGCCTGCCATGTGAAAGGCCTTGGTTCAGTTCCCACCCAAACACCAACCACTGGCTGCAGTACCGGTCTCAAGCCCAAATGAAATAGAAGGGTTGTGTCAGAAAGGGCATAAAACCTGTGCCAAGTTATGTGCGCATCGGATGGTCAGCCACGGCGACCCCTTGATGGGAGCAGCCAAAAGAGCAACAACATCTCTTTATACTACAAACTGTAATGGGGTGGGATGTAGTAGGCAGCAGGTGTGCTAGAAGCAGCAAAAATGGGCAAGAGTTTTGAGACTTCTAAGAGACTTTAACAAGGGCCACTTTGTAATGGCTAAAATCTCAGTTAGAGTACCTCCAAAATTATGTACCATCAATTGGATACCTACCAAAAGAAGTCCAAGGAAGAACAACTGATGGTTTGTTGAAAATGTTACTTCTGTCTATGATAGGGAGGTGTCAGGACACACAGTACATTGCTGTGTATGGGGCAGACCAATCAGAGTGCCTATGCCAATGACCCTCTCCATTGTTAATAGCTCCTCCATTGGGCACATAAACATGGAGCAATGGAAGAAGGGGGCCTTGTTTAATGCATCGCATTTTATAAATCTCCCTAATTTAATCACTACCAATTCCCACCCGTCATTAGGGCACTCCTTCAACAAGGCTACAACTACCAGTCAGGGAGGGCTGAAAAATACACGTGTTTCCTCGTGATCCCAACCAATCACACCTGTTTGAACCGCTTGCTCATGCACCAATGGGAGCATTATCCGCTCCTTCTGCCTGAGTGAGCTCACAGACGCCCGGGATTGGCTTAGAGCCGCAACTGATCTGAGAGCGCTAGATTGCCTTACATCCCACATGACTGACGGAGCTCGGCCAATCAGCTCTCTCCAGGCTGATGAGATTGATCGAACATGAGATTTCAAAATGCATCGCATGTACCAGGGCGATAGGTACCTCAGGGATGCACTCTCGAAAGAAGGCATTCCGGGGAAGAGGTGTCATGATCTGGGCAATGCTCTGCTGAAAAACCCTGGGTCTTGACATGTTACTTCGACATGAAACACCTACCAAAAATTGTGACAGGCCAAGTATTCCCTGACAACAGTGGCCTCTTTCAGCAGGATAATGCACCCTGCTGCACTACGAATCCATTTATCCGTGATTTGAGGATCATAACAAGGAGTTCAAGGATTTGACCTGGCCTCCACATTCCTGAGATGTCAATCTGATTGAGCATCTGTAGGATAACAGTCTGATCCATGGGGGGTATACCTTCCCTAATTTATAGCACTTATAAGTTGATTTGCTGCTAACACCTTGGTGTCAGATACAACAGCACACTTTCAGAGGACAGGTGGAGAAGGCTCAGAGGTGGTTTGGTGACACAAGAGGGACCTACACAATATTAGGCAGGTGATTTTATTGTTGTGGCTTATGTACATATGATGTATAAAGGGGAAACATGAAGCTATCATTAAGCGCCTTCAAATCCTCCAAGTCGTCAATCAACACCACTTAGCCTTAAAGTCAGTGATAGAAAAAGTCTTTTTCACGATTTTCTGAGGTTCAAAGGTAGTTTATAACAAACTCAAGTTCACAAACAGGTTCATAAACATGTTATGTTTCATATGATGGAAGCTCAGAGGAAAGTCTGTAGGTCTCCTTTCTGAGTCCTCCTTCATACCCAGTGACACTGACTGACCTGTTCTTTAAAAAATAAACAAAATCTTACCCTCCCTAACACACCATGCTCCCTGATGACTAACATCAGACTCTGTTATCGTTCCTGCCGCTATCGCTCGAGTGCACTAGCCTGTGGAACAAAACACAAGTTGTTTTGGTTGCTGGTGTGTATGTGTGTGTGTGTGTGTGTGAGGTGTACCTGCAGGTCTCGGATGTCGAAGGATTCTTCATAAATGTAAGCGGCGTCAGCACCCGCTGCCAGACCGCCCACGCTGGCCAGATAACCACAGTACCCGCCCATCGTTTCGATGATGAACACACGCCGCTTCGTCCCGCTGGCTGACTGCTTGATACGGTCACATGTCTGATCGCACACATACACAGAAAGAGATTTTGTCAGCAGGCCCTGCATTAATGCAGTGTATACAAGCTAGATTTTTGCTCCTACTGGCACACTGCCATGCTGAGGAACAAGAATGGAAATGTTCTCCTCTCTAATAAGAAGGCGTTATTTATTTATTCATTCATTTATTTATTTGGCGTGTGTCCAGGACCATGGCTGTGCATTAATCACAATTTTTTTGCTTTTTTAATTAATTGGACATGTGACAAATGACTAGACCTGTCACACGGTTTGGGCTAATTAATAAATTTGGCACTTGGCTAATTGATTAATTAAGTAAGTCTAATTATATTTGTAGTAATTATTAAAATCATCTCAGATTTTCCCAAAATTCAAAGAGCTGTGCCTAAAGCATCAAAAAAAATTATGAGTCGACATAAATATCTCTTTAATTACTTTCGTTTTATGAAAGCTGCATACTTTGCACATAAAATACATAATAAGGAAATGTAAATGTTTTTATTTATTTATGATTTTTTCTATTTATATTCTTACATTTCTTATTGATAAGCATGTTATTGTTTTTATTTATTATTTTATTTTCACATTATTATTATTATTATTATTATTATCATTAGATTTTATTTGCATTATATTGTATTTAAACCTCATACGTTTGTTTAGATTTAGTTTTTCTTTGGTGTTAATTCTTTAATTATTTTATAGTTCAATTGTATAATTTCCCAAAGATAAACATTAGGGCCCGTGTTCACAAAGCTTCTCAGAATTCTCTCAGAGACCTCCTATCTTAGCGTAAAAAAAAAAAACCTAGCTGGGAGTCCTAGACTAAAAGTGATTCAGGAAACTTCTCAGAGCAACTCTGTGTAAGGAAAGTACAAAAAGATTCATCTTAGTGAGGAGGTGTACTTGACCCTGTTGACCATTTTTATCTTTACTAAGATTTAGTCCTTTCTTAGAAAGGACTTTAGAATTTCTTAGAATTTCGTCACTAGGAGCAACTTTTAGGCTTAAGAAGCTTTGTGAATACGGGCCAGGTTTCAATGATGAAGTGAAATAGAACCGCTTAATTTCTAACCAGAATCAGAATCAATATTTTAAGTAACTTTTTACATATACATAACTATAATATATCCAGGATGGACGAGGCAATGTTTTCTCTCTTACCTCCACGATGGCATTAAGGGCAGTGTCTGCCCCGATACTAAGGTCAGTGCCAGGCACATTGTTACTAATGGTAGCAGGAAGCATACACAGCGGGATGCAAAACTCCTCATAGTTGTTGCGAGCCTCATAGAGCTGCAGCAGACACTCAAGCGCCTGAGATGATCCCATGCACACACACACATACACACACACACACACACACACGTACACAAACACACACATACACCACAGCACATTGCAGTGTACACGTCAGAGCAGCTGAGGCGTGTTCTGGTGCAGGAGTGGACCCCGTCGATCACACGCTGACCGTGTGATAGCAGCACCGGCTTCCCGTTGGCCAGAAAATAAGAGTGTGGGGGGGGAGGGGAGGGGTGGGGGGCACAAACATCATGCATGCACACGGGTCGGTGAATGCATACACACAAGCGCACACTGTGTGTGAGGTGGGATAGCGTGACTCTACAAGACTGATCTGGGTGGAACAACCATACACGCCACTAAGCACGTGTTGCCATGACAACAGCAGCAGGATGGAGAGTGCAAAAAAACAGTTTGTTTTAATCCATCTCTCCCTGTTTTTTCCCCCCTCATTTGATCTCATTCTGCTTAAATGTTAATTGTGTTATATGTTTTTAAACATTTATCCGGTCTTATTTCTTTTTAAAAAATTTTTATTCTCATTATGTAGAAAATTATTATCTTTTTAAAGTGCAGCGATGACTCAGCTTGGTTATTTATGCACACGTTTGGCGTGTGTCAAGGCTTGATTACAAATTAAGTGCTGAAAATTAAAACTCAATCAAGAATTTGGCAGGCTTCCTGCGGTGCGATGAGGTTAATCGACATCATTTACATTACGGAGGTGTTCGCTCGGCTCTGTCCTGATCCTAATTGCGTTAAAGGTGAATCGGGTGGAAGTGGTGGAAACGAGCGGTCGTGGAGGGTTCTTCACGCTCGGCGAATCGGCTTTTTAATGAGGGCGCAAAGTGGTGTGGTTACAGTCAAACGAACAAGACGGCATGCACATAAACCAGCAGCGGGCCTTCATGCCTCATCATCATCATCACCATCATCATCACTTACCTGTGAGCTACCAGTTCGCCTTTGAGTTTACCAGCCTGCAGTCTCCAAAAGCACCTAAATCTCTGTTACTGCTGCACTTATGGTTTAATGATCAGTAACGGCTAATGGCTTGATGATTAGCGCTGGCTCGGGGTAACGATCAGCAGGCCGTTATGGCTCAATAATCAGCGTGGAGTGTGAAATTTAGCATGTGTTTATGAGAGACAAATGGAATCCTGCTACTAATGCCTATAATCTGTCATTTCAATCACGTATTTTACTCGTCCTGTGTGTTCAAACAGAGATCCATCCCTTGGCATAATACCAGCTTAACTCCATGTGATTAAAAATGCATCTTATATATCAGCTTTCCATCCACCAACCAAAGTTCAGATATTAAACAGACACCCATTAACTACCCATGTACGTGAACACAGGGCCTGGAGCGTTAACCCAGGGAAATTACAGAACGAGTTTGGAAGCGCCAATCAACCTATCGTGCGTGTCTTCGGATAGCAAGAGTACCCAAAGAACTCCCACCAAGTATGGGAAGCACATGCAAACACCACACACAAAGGACTGAGATTCAAATGCCCTCCTCCCTGGAGGTTCGAGGCGGCAGTGCTAGCCACTAAGCCACTGTGCCACCTATTTAATAACCATTTGTTAATATTTTAACATCTTGTCTATGCTAAAATTACACTTCAGCAAAACCCTGAAATCTGAATCTATAATGAAGAACGTACTGCCTTTGCTTAATTTAATTGGAATTTGAATTTATATTGACTTATTTGAATAACACTTTAATTCAAAGTGGCTGAGAGAAGATATGATTCAGACTCAGGTCTACATAGGTTTTCTGACAGCCCATGAGAAAGTTTTGCTGTAGGCACTTCCAGGGTGGCTCCTGTCGCACCTTAGTGGGTACCGTGGTAGTACTATGGTGTGTACTACAATACTTATGTACCTACTGGGTACTACAGTGACTACTAAAGAACAGCAGGCATCTAATATGGTACAATGTGTTTGCACAAACTGTACTATATGACATATACTGTTGTGGCATAGTACAGGCAGTACCATAACATGTATGAAATATATTTGACAGTATTGTGATATGTGTTCCATAGTACCATACTGTGGTAGAACCATGTAGTACCTGTACTGTTCTACCAAAGTACCATGTTCGACAATGTGGTACAGTACCATGTTCTACAGCAAAATAGGACTGTCAGAAATACCATTGTACAGGTACCACTGAACTAACATGGTGCATACTGTATACAATGGTGAAATTTCTTATAGGAAGCCTAAGATAGAAACTAACAACCTGCTGGTTTCTCGTCTGATCCTTATCACCATCCACCAAAAGCAAATTACAAAACTAACCTTAGATATTTTTTTATACAAAAAAAAAAAAAACCCTTCAACCTAAAACATAGTATTCACTGCCTTTTAGACTGGAACATCTGCATGTAATAGCTTTAATGCTATTTTTTGCATTATTTTCATTATTCCTGAGAAGATTCTCAGCTGCACAATCGTGACATCCATGACGATGCGGCACCCACAATATCAAAATCCATCATTTCCAAAATCTGTGAGAATTATCCAGTCTTGCGATTAACTCCTGAAAACAAACAAGCCTCCTTTATCGCTGACCATCCTCCAAGGATATTCACATGAATAAAAAGTCCGATTTGGATGTTTTGGAGACGTCTTGAGCCTCAATGTTGCAGAAAGCAGGACATATAACTATGGCAGAGACTCAGCCAAGCTCGCTAACCATCTACAAGAAGAACAGCACAATGGCATTGATGGTAGCATTAGCAGGACGCTGATCTGTTTGAGCCATGTGTACAGATGAGGAGGCAAGAGAGCTGGATAAGCTAAAGCAGTGAAGCACCGCTGCATCGATATCAGCAGACAGTCAAATGGCATCATCAAGTAGAAAATCATTCATTACTGACATTACATTAATGTACACCAATAAGTCAATGAAAAAAACATTTCAACTATATGAAATCTTGAATATCACTGAAGGTCACACAATAATTATAAAGATAAGGCTGGTCTGATCAAGAAATATTCAGCATTCTGCAGTTAAGCGTGATGTCAAACCCATGTGTTTCATCCATACGGCAACACATACAAATGCAACAAAATATAAGATGTGTACAGTGAGCATATTTATCAACATTTATTGCCAAGTTTTAAGTGGAAATTTGGTGTTCTGTCTGCAGGTAATTTTTCTTACTACAAATAAATGCTGAAATTTAACAAAACATTTTTGTCAACTGAACAACAATTTTACACTTAAAATTTAAGTCAAATATGTCTGGAAATATTCTAACGCATCTTACAGTTGGTTTGCTATTATCTTATTATTGAAAATGATTATTCCCGATTATTCAGATTCAAAATAAAAATGTATTTGAGTTTTTTCTTCCTTAAATTCTTATTTTAATCTCTTTTGGAGAGGAAAACATTTAAGTGAAAAAAGTCAAAATTCTGAAAAAAAAAAAAAGTAAAAAAAAAGTATAATTCTAAAATAAATGTCAGAATTCTGAGAAAAAAATTAAGTATAATTCTAAGATTAAAGTCAGCATTCTGAGAAAAAAAAAGTATAATTTTGAGATTAAAATCAGAATTGAGATAAAAAAAAGTATAATTCTAAGATTAAAATCAGAATTCTGAGAGGAAAAAAGTATAATTCTGAGAAAAAAAAGTATAATTTTGAGATTAAAATCAGAATTGAGATAAAAAAAAGTATAATTCTAAGATTAAAGTCAGAATTCTGAGGGAAAAAAAAGTATAATTCTGAGAAAAAAAGTATAATTTTGAGATTAAAATCAGAATTGAGATAAAAAAAGTATAATTCTAAGATTAAAGTCAGAATTCTGAGGGAAAAAAAGTATAATTCTGAGAAAAAAAAGTATAATTTTGAGATTAAAATCAGAATTGAGATAAAAAAAGTATAATTCTAAGATTAAAGTTAGAATTCTGAGGGAAAAAAAGTATAATTTTGAGATTAAAATCAGAATTGAGATAAAAAAAAGTATAATTCTAAGATTAAAGTCAGAATTCTGAGGGAAAAAAAGTATAATTTTGAGATTAAAATCAGAATTGAGATAAAAAAAAGTATAATTCTAAGATTAAAGTCAGAATTCTGAGGAACAAATTATAATTCTAAGATTAAAGTCAGAATTCTGAGAAAAAATAGTATAATTTTGAAATTAAAGTCAGAATTCTGAGATAAAAAAAAGTATAATTCTAAGATTAAAAGCATTCTGAGAAAAAATAAAGTATAATTCTTAGATTAAAGTCAGGATTCTGAGGAAAAAAGTATAATTCTAAAATTAAAGTCAGAATTCTGAGGGGAAAAAGTAGAATTCTAGGACTAAAGTCCGAATTTTGAGATTAATGTCAGAATTCTGAGGGAAAAAAAGAAGAATTCTAGGATTAAAGTTAAAATCCAATTTTTGAAATATGAGAAAAAAATTATTGGCTCTAATCGTCTTCCGTATATCTTCAAGAGCTTTTTTTTTTTGCAGTGTTTTAGTTTTAGTTAAAAATTGTACAATTGTAATTTTTCAAAACTGTTTTTTATTTTTATGTGACTGATGATGATATTGCAAATTATTTGTAGTTGATCTATTTGTAGCTTTTCATAAATCATCCCAATGTTGCAATAATTCTTTTTTTTAAAGCTTTTGTATGTATAGACATTACGGTGATAAGGCTGGTAAACTGAAGGCTGGAACTGGTAACCTGAAGCCTCTGTTATGTCTGGCTCGTGTGATTGTGGGCGGGGTGACCAGCCGCACTTACATGAGTGATGGCGTTCAGAGCGGTGTCTGCGCCAATGCTGAGGTCTGAGCCTGGCACATTGTTGGAGACTGTGGCTGGCACCATGACCATTGGCAAACACAACTCCTCACATGTTCCACGGGCTGCTAACAACTCCAAGATCCCAAGGTAGGCCTGCGGGGTACGGCAGAGCCATGGGTTTAGTGCTGCTCGGAAGTGAGCCGGGTGCAGGGAAGTGTGTTAGGGCAGTGTGCAGGGGGACAAGAGACATGAAAGAGAAGGGAAATGGGATGGAGCCGAGGGAAGAGCCAGGTCTATCACGACGGAGAGCACGACAGGAACAAAGGTACCACTCCAAACACAGGAAAATACATACAGGCTTATAGAGAAGATTCATTCTAATATTAATATATACAGTACATATACAGTATACAGAATATACACACTTCTTTCACTATCACTATCACACACACACACACACTCAAACTGTAGGCATGTCTGGAAAATGTTTCAATTTCTCTGCAGAGAAGATGGGGTTAGAATAAAAGGCTAGATGTTCACTAGAGACATTCTGCTGCTCATGGTTCTCTTAAATCTGATGATATGTCAATGTTATAAATCAAAGCATAACAACATTTAAACATAAAAAAAAAGGTAACTATGGAAGATGAACCAATGAGGGCAGAATAAAATGATCCACATGTAACGAAGAAAGACAAAACGACCACATCACACACGGAGAAGAGATGATTACAGAAACACATCTGTTCACATCATTCAATATGATTAACTTAATGATTAATTAATGATTAATACTGATAACACTTTATAATAAGAAGAAAAAATATATATATATTTAATTTTATCTGAGTGTTCTTCCCCTTTGAAACGAACATATCTCATCGCTTGGCTTTGAGTGCTCTGTTTTTCTTAATGGATCCATTTTCATTAAATATCAGCGTGTCATCTTATGCGACGCAGGTTGTTATTAATACGCTCGTTCTAATACGTAATTGTTTTAGCTTACCCACAGGGACAGACGTGAATATGTAGACCTGTTCTAAAGGGAGGCTTTTATTTAACATTTATCAAAGGAGTCTCCAGTGTCAGCCATCACAAGGAAAGCTGACGTTAAGGTTTCTTAAAGGGAGACCAAAAAAAAAAAAAAAACAGACTCTTGTGAAAGAATTACTGTAATTCAGGATTAAATATAACAAAAAATGAATAAAAAATGATGTTTCATTCATTAATCTGTAGAAATTCATCAATCGTTGCCATATTTCTGGAGTATAAGAGGAATAAAGCACTTCAGCACAAGCTGTTACGGCAAAATAACAGACTTCGGGGTGATAATTTCACACCAAAGATCATGTTGCTGTGCTATTTTATGTATATATGTATAGCGTATTGTGCAAAAGTCTTGACCCCCTTTATAATTTGCTTACAAAGAATCAGACTTTCTTGTATTTGTAATGAAGTCTTGAGGAATACAGGACTTTTCTGTCCAGTCCTGTACCTGACGAGAGGGGAAATGAGGTTGCTGCTAAGGTTGTTACATAAACAGTATATTCTTATTTAATCTAAATAATTTAATTTCATTTGGTATAAAGCAATAAGCAGTGGACTAAAACGTTTTGCACGTTACTGCATGTTAACTAATATAAGATCAATATTATAAAGTGTTACCTAAACATCCAGTCATGTATCTGTCTTAGTATCTAACATCTATAAACTCTAGCATCACTAAACTCTACAACCGCACACTACACGTACTGTATACACGTCGTCCTTCACTCACATACCTCAAATCCTCCGATGACCAGCAGTGCGTTTATGTTATATTTCTTTATCTGCTCAGCGATTTTCTCGGCGTGCTTAGCAGGCAGTGTCCTGGAAAGAGGGCAAAGACATGGACTCGGGGACATTCATGGCAAGTTAATTAGATCAAAATCGCCTTAGCGGCACAAGCTCGTCGCAGGCGCACGGCAAATGTCTGCCCGGTGTAATAATTACCTTTTAGTTCCTAGCAGAGATCCTCCCTGGCCTGTCCAGCCCCCTACATCTCCCCATTTAATCTCTTTTATCTGAAACAAAGACAGAGCAAAACAGGTTTGAATTACAAAATGGAGAGGACGGACCTGAATACAAACGCTGAGAGCGCCGGCAGCTTTAACTGCGGCACCAGCACACTAGTCAGATCCTGATGATCAACAAATGAATGAAATAAAATCTAATAGCAATAAAATAAATAAATAAATAAAAATATACAGTGTAATAAATCCTGATGTAAGGATGTTGATTTAGATTTTTTTGACACAAGATACAAAGGTAATTATGAAGCCGTAGCGATTTGACTGACTTTTAGTGGATATTTTGCAATAGAAGTCTATTATGAATACACCGATAGCTGAAGTAAAAGCTCTGGGTTTATTTCTTTATTCTTCTCATGAATAATAATAACTTCTCCAATTCATTAGCAGCCCACAGGACTATTTTACTTTATTGTTCTAAATATAACTCTAAATCCATTTACCAGTTTAGTAAAAAAAAAAAACTCCACCCGTCCAGTGCGCCCAGCCGGTATCTTTGTAACACCTTTCCTAAATTGAAACGGCGCACAAACACATGTTCAGTGTCTGATAATAGGGGAATTGCATCAGACTGGCTAATTGACGGTGCTCGGCCTAGTGAATTCATCCGTGACTGGGTGAAACCAACATTATCCACGCTTGCTGGATCAATGTACGGATCGATACTGGATGGAAAGTTGAAACTGGTAGTTAATGAAGGGCCTCGCTTTATCTCCGAGCGCTCTTAATTCCCTTTTCGATTGGCTGTCCACGTCGAGATTCATGGTGGATTAAGATTTTATCTACTCCATTGACAAAAGTAATTAATGTAATCAGTAAATAATTACTTCCGACATGTTTATCTTGTATGACCCGGAGAGTTTGCACGTTGGCACTCGTCGCCCCCTGTCAGCTCAGAGCGGTACTGCGGGCTGCGCAGGACTAAGGCTTATTGGTTTAAACTAATCCCGTAATCCCTGTAATCTGTCTGACGCAGCGGCGTAGTGTCAGAGGTCACAGCGTGGCAGCTTTGATATTAATTCGTGCCGTTACCCCATGACCCATTTACATGACAGTAGAGTGAAGCTTTTCAGGATGTTCGGTGAGGCGCTGATGCCCTCTAGTTTTCATATTTTACATGAGCCAGTAAGACATTACACACAGACTTTCACATTCCATGCTTTCTGAGGAGGAGAATTGCTTTGTATGCTTCCTATAAGATGTTCATTGTCCTAAACTCACACACAACATGAAGATGTTAGTGAGCATCAAAGGGTTTTAAAAAATGTACAAGTTTACGTGTCTCTACACAGGTTTTTTTTCTAATGCATACTGTATAATGATTTGTATGACGCTATTTTCATTTAATGAATGTTGTTTTCTGCCAATATGGCTGCTATATTACTGTATAGTTCACAGATTACCGCCCATCTTTTGTGTATTGACTGTTCTGTGCATTTATTGTCCTGGACTCCTCTGATGCTGCTGTATATCTTTCCATTGCGTAGAACTGTGTTCCTAAAGAAATGACATTTTGGTCCAATAATCTCTCTATTCTCTATGTAAATTCAATAATAATTAGGGGTGCACGAGTTGATAAAAAAAAAATATATATATATATATATATATAAGAACATTCACATTGCGATTATTTTGATGCACACGCGATTATTTTGATGAGATATGTACCTATTAAATGTACGATCTTGTATTGAAACTTGTTTATCTAGGCTACCAACACATAATTGAATAAATGACCTCATTAAGTGGATGAGAGAGGGAGCTCGGCCAATCAGCTCTCTCTGGGCTCCGAGAGGCTACAGCATCACCCGGGATTCGAACTTGTGTTCTCCAGATGATAGGCCGAGCTCATTACTGCTGCGCCACACATGATACATGGGCCGAATACTAAAACTACACATAATGTACAAAACTTTAATTCTAATGTTTACATAATGTACAAAACTCTAATTCTACATAAACTTTACATAAAATACTGACTATGTGCAAATATTTTTTTATTTCCCTAAATATATTCAGTTTTTTTGTGATTAAATAATTGTACAGGTCAATATCACTATTTAGATTTTTGATGCGATTACGTTTGCAGCACTAATTAAAAAAGAAACCATACTTGACTTGACTTCCATATATGGTGTGCATGGTATGATTAGCAGACTTGGCCACCACACTATGAGGTCATATTTGTGACATCACATATATAGTAAACATAGGATTTAATAGATTTAAACCTATTAAGAAAACATTATTTTTTAAAAATAAGCTAGCAGCTTCAAAGACTGAACGCATAACAGATTTTGATGCATAACAATAAAGGCTTTTAAGCATTTTACCATTAACGTGCTGACAGGTAGTCCCTGACTTATGAACGAGTTCCGTTCTGGGAGCATGTCCACAAGTCCGATTTGTTCTTAAGTCCGAAAGTGAGTCTGATCTGTCTTTGACATGAATATACATTCACAATATACATACCAATCCACTTGATTAAATCTGTCCCACTGCCAATATGTGGCCAAAAAACATAATCGTGCCTAAGGAAACTAATCTTACATGTCTCGTTTTGTCTTAGAGCTGTTTTCCACTGTACTGGTCTGTGAACTTTGATTTGTTTTCGGATTTTCCGAAATTAGGATTATTCACCATCAAGTCAGCTTTACAAGACAGACACTTTCTATCATTGTGCTCCCGGACAGACTCACTGAGGCCGACTCATCTCTCCCACACACACACACACACACACACACACACACACACACACACACACATATACAATATACCGGATTTTAGACATTTTATACATTCACTTGAAAATATTGTATATAATTGTAAATACAGTGGAACCTTGGATTACAAGCATAAGTCGTTCCGGAAATGGGCTCGTATTCCAGAACACTCGTAAACCAAATCATCATTTCCCATCAGAAATAATGAAAACTCAAATTATTAGTTCCACAGCCCCAAAAAATAAATACATAAAAATAATTAATACAATGTATAAAATGAAAATAAAACAAATTAATCTGCACTTTAGCTTTAAAAAAAGTACAAATAAATCCTGACAGATAAGTGTTTCCGTTGGTGAGCGCAGGCGCTGTGTGTGTGTGTGGAATTAGAGAGTGATGCCCGGTGTCGAAATAAGAGTCGCATGTGTGATGCATGAATACTCGGCACTCGTAAACTAATACTTGCTCGGTTTCCGAATAAGAAATTATTAAAAATCTTTGCTCGGTTTGCGGAACACTCGTAAACCACGTTACTCGCAATCCGAGGTTCCACTGTATTGGTATCCGGTGCACTATAGTGTCTATTTTTACCACAATACACGTGAGCTACTTCAGCAATTTGTTCCGCCAGTCTGTTCGTATCTGCGGAAACTCGTAACTCGAATGTTCGTAAGTCTGGAACTACCTGTGTTATTAATAATGTTAATTTATGCCACGAAATCACATGAGGATTAAAGATGCGAGTGTCTACGTCTACCTGTCCCTTATAGAAGCCCTCGAAGCCGTCGTTGATGGCGAACATTTTGTGCCCCTCGGTAATGCCCACTCTGACGGCCGAGCGCACGGCTGCGTTCATGCCTGCTGCTGGAGCGCCAACGTTCAAAACAGCAATGTTAAAGTTGCTCTAAAGAGAAACAGAAAAAGAAAACTCAGTATGATAAACATCTGACAGAATTTTTACATTCATATTTCCCAGATATAACAGCAAATTAGCTCATCAGGTTTCAGTCTCGCCAGTTAATTCCCTATTATGAAAAACCTGCGTTAATCCTCTTGCTATATGCGATGTGGTTTAGAAATGGTTCTTAGAACTTGATTACATTTTTGCTGCTATCCCAACCTTCTAAAATCAATTGAATTCCCACGAAGTCCATACACATACAGGATTGCGTTATGATTATAACTTCTGGGTCATTGCTGTCGAGTCTGCAACCTAGTGATGACTTACCACTCGTGAACTTCCCACATGTTCCCTATATTCAGACTTTACTTTCATACAGTAGGTGCTTAAGGTCATTTCTGGGATTTACATTCAAAGTAAAGCATGTACGAGTCATTCATCTGAAGCTGAAATATTTTTCTTGCTGTGCATTTTCCATACAGCAGGTCTAGGCCATGAGCACGTTCATTTGCGCCCAAAAATCGGGGGTATAGGAAATACTGACTGATGAAGCAAGCTGAATTTTCCCATTTGTTGTAAATATCTAAATCTATCTTATAATAATAACAATAATACATTTATAATAATATAAAGATATAGCATGTTAATTGGTAAATATTAATTGGGCAATAGCTGACTGTCATAAACAAACATGGCATGAAAAGGATTTTAAATGCATTATCATGCACATCAATCAATAAAGCATAACAATAAACAAATTTACATTAGTCACAAGCACATTTTTGATGCTTGATTCTAGTCAGACGTTTGACTGTTAGGCTATAGTAAGATACGCCACATGTTTATATCAATGCACTCTATTCATTCATATTTATTATCTGATGAATGTATCACTTCTACAGTAACACAAAAGGCCTGTAGGCCGCAGACGCTCATCATGAACACGTGTCTACTTGTTGACTTTGCATGAAGCTATTTTAAACCCCAAGCTAGTAATAATCAAGCTGACAGGACGGCGTTGAAGGAAGTGTTTTATCAGGTGATCTATTAACACCTTATGAGAGTTATTCTTACCTAAACAATTCAGATAGAGAGAGAGAGAGAGAGAGAGAGAGAGAGAGAGAAGGAGAGAGAGAAAGAGACTTTGACTAAAACAACATCTCCGACTCTCCTACACTGCCATTTCCCAGACACCAGATCTTATCTCCTCCCCATCCTTCTCTTCAAACCTGTTTGCAAGTACAATATGATTCACAAGAACAAACAAACGAAAAAGAAAAAGAAAAAAAGGAAAAACAACATGTGGATCCGATTACGCCTCCCTGCTGCCGAAAAAAACAAAAACATAACCATTGTGACTAATAAACACTCGGCCCTTTGTTCGTGAGCTACAGTATGAATCACAGGAAGGCTCACATGTGGAAGTTCAGATTCTGGTTTGCGGTGAGCCAGAAGCTTGTAGGTCCTTAGATTGTTCTCAAAACTCCTAGACAGAAGGAAGAACAAAACAAACCCAAACAAAAACATTACATGCATTTTTCTAGATTTCAGCTTGTACTGTGCAGACTGTTCATTATGTACCTGTTTTTGTTTGTTAGTTTGTTTATGACTTTACCTGCCGCGGAGCTTTACAGCTTCTTCAAACTTCTTCTCGTCCATGGCCTTCTGTACCTCCTGGGTCTGTTTAAGACAAAGCAGAAGGTTTGAAATTAAGGCAGACGTTCATTCAGGATCAGTGGTGTACGCATTTCCATTGAAGTACGAGCGTGAGTCAAAAAATATCCGCACAACTGGCTGTGATATAATCTGTAGCAGTGATCCCCATCCACCGGGGCCATGGGCCGGATGATTTGGTACCAGGCTGCACAGATGGAATAAATATATATATATACATACATTTGATTTTCTATTTTATTTATTCATCGTATCGAAGTGTGTTTTATTTTGGGCAAATGATCAGATCATCTCCCATTCACTTCCAATAAAATTAAGCTAATGTTACAAGCTCTACGAACTCTAGATAAAACTAGTAAAAAACAAACATCTCTGAAGAGCTTCTTTAAAAAAAACAATTTAAAAAAGTGAAAATGGTCAGTCATGACACAGCAGAATAGCGACTGTTTTTTAAGAAAACAGGTGATCCACATGCTCTGTATAACAGATGCGGCTTATGTAGAAGTACGTTAAAGACATCTTCAATTCTACAGACGGTCTAGATTTAAATATGAATATCCTGAATAACCTGGGATCGACACAAATCAATGGGAACAAGCTCTCTTTGTGAAGCGCGGTCGGCCGCACTGACCGCAACGGAAAAAGAAATTATGGAGCAGACCTGACATAAGGAATACACTTCAGGTGTCGTCGTCTCCCATCGGCCCTAAACATGTCGGCTCTTATTAATAATTGTGTGAAACACGTCACCGCTGCTCAAGTGTCTCGTGGATATCAAACGCGGCATCACATGCTAAAATTACAGCATTATTTTTTCTAACATGAGGCAAGATGACAAAGTCAAAGAGTTAAAAGTTAACTTTACTCACTGAGTCACACATCATCTCTACTGCTTTGTCCTGTATACAGGGTCATGGGGGGCCTTGGAGACTTGGGGCCCAAGGCGGGGTACACCCTGGACAGAGTGCCAAGCCATCGCAGGGCACACACGCTCACACTACAGGTAATTTGGGAAGCCAATCAGCCTAATCTGCATGTCTTTGGACTGTGGACGGAAACCCACCAAGCACGCGGAGAACGCGCACACAGAGACGGGAATCGAACCCGGACCCTGGAGGTACAAGGCGACAGTGCTAACCACTACACCACCAAAGTCAAAATCTTATAAATAAAAAAGATGCAGCATTAACGTTGTTATTATTATGTGTTACATATATAATACCAAGTTTGTCACTATCTAATTTTTATTATTATTATTATTATTATTATTATTATTAGAGTGAAATATTATTGTAGAGCTGGACAAGAATTAGATAGACACTGTTTGCACGCATGCGGCTTTACGAGCCAACCATGCTACACCCAGGTGTTGTAAACTCACACTCCAATCCATTTACATTTACTTTTACTATTACTTGGTAAACATGTTTTATTTTGGTTAGCTCATTCATTAGTAAGGTTCAGTTTATTACTACAGCCTCTGCATACATGCACAGTGTTCTAAATGTTGTTTTAAAGGGATCAGGGGCAGCACAGTGGATAAGGTATTGGACTACGGTTCAAAAAGTCCCAGGTTCAAATCCCACAAACACCATGTTGCCAATGTTGGACCCTTAAACAACCCTCAGATGTATAATGAGATAAAAATGTAAGTTGCCCTGGATGATGGTGTGTGCCGAACTGTCTAAATATAATTAAATATATACAGTGGTTTAAAATGCCAACAATATCGTCCTCTCATCTTTTTCCTAAAACGCACAGCACGTCTTTAACCATCTGTAATCCTCACCGGATGACTGTGTACACGTTTGATCATTTTTTGATCCGTACAAATTGGTAAATATCATATACACACTCACACACGCACACATTGCGTACCATCTGCACACACTCCATGAGAGGCAGCCTCACAGCCTGGTTTCCACACAGTGAGACGACGCAGGCCGGTGTGTTAGCCGTGGTCTCCAGCAGAGCCAATACGGCCTCTACGCCCATACGACTGGCCTAAACAAAACACACACACATACAAACAGTTACATAAGTACATAAAATAAATAAATCAATTGACACCATATGCACAGAAACACTGTAATAGCGTTTTCTTCTTTAAAGTAGGAAAATGTTGCTGTTCCTCTATGATCCAGCAGGTGGCGCACTCTAAAGCATTCACACACAGTCATCATCTGTTCCACACAAGTCTTGTTTTTCATGCTAATTTTAAGATTGCTAATCATTGTTTGCGGTGTATAATCTAGGATCATAATCGAGGTATTAAAATGTAACATCATTGTTTTTTTATTATTTATTAATTTTAAACGCTTTATAACCTATTGTGTATTTACACCTGAAAGCTGTAAAAGACAAAAAAAAAAAAAAAGCTGAGTACACCTGACCACCAAAACAAGAAATCTTTCAAGATTGAAATTAGCCCACAGTTCATACTTTATATTATTTATTAAAATATTATTATTTATTCAGTTTTTAAATGGTTTCAACATCAAACATTTTTAAAAAAAGCTCAAATATACAGTACACAATGTGTTTACAAATAGCTTTGGCTACCTGCTACTGTACATCACAGAAGATTATTTATAGAATATGTACGATTATGATTTGAATGTTCAATGAAAATATGATTATTAAACCCATATCCACATTAAATAACGCTCATCTTGAAATGATCTTGGGCAAAATTTTGGCAAATCATTTTCTAGGAAAAGAAAATTAAATAAAATAATCATATTTTATAATTATTAGAACTATATATATATATATATATATATATATATATATATATATATATATATATATATATAACTACAATGAATTTTAATTTTTCAAAATTTAAGGTGCGTAAATAAGACACTTCCGGGCATATTTGCACACACACCCGGACATTTCTATTTAAATTCCACTTCATTTCCACACTAAAATTTCTATATTTTTCAATAATTGTACAGGATCATTTCTTCTCCATATTTGTACAGCTAGGTTTTCTTATATTTTTCTTATATTGTACATTTTGTATTCTACAGATATATTATTCTTTTTTAGCTAAATTTACTTTCCATTTGATTTCTTTTTTATTCATATTTATTTCCTATTAATAGTCTTTTATTTTAAGGTCACGGTCGGTCGTCTAAGCATTTCACTGCATATCGTACTGTGTATCACTGTGTATGTGACAAATAAAATTTGAAGAAAAAAAAAAAAAAAAAAAAGTACCACTATAAATGATCCGTGCTAAAATGATAAATGATAACCTGCATTAATGTATTACAATTTCAGTAACATCACTCAATATTCTCACATCAGATTCTCTCCTTCTTATGATGAAGAGGTAAAACACATGTCTGTAAAGTCTTACCACTTCAAATCTCTTAATGTGCTTAGACTAAAAAAAAGTGTCAGCTCACTGCAGTGTTAGTGAACGCGGTACGAGGAGTGATCACACACACACACACACACACACACACACACACACACACTCACACACACACACTCACACACACTCACACACACTCACACACACTCACACACACTCACACACACTCACACACACTCACACACACTCACACACACTCACACACACTCACACACACTCACTCTCTCTCTCACCAGGATTCTGTCGAAGGCTGATGGAGTTCCTCCTCTCTGGACGTGACCCAGGATGGTCACACGCGTATCGAAGCCCAGACAGCGGACCACTAGCTGTAGAGCGGGATTTAGGAAAGAATTCAAAATAAATACACAGAACTCCCAAGATTTCATTCAGTAATAGATTCCTTAAGTAAACAATAAATCTGGAAATTACAGAATGTTCTAAAGCAATCAATCTCTCAAATGGGATTAAATCTGAAACCGAGGGAACAGCATGCATTATGTTTTAATGATTTACGTTGGAAAACATTTGAGCACATCGATCAGGACGAGACAGGAAAATGTTGCGAATCAAACACTTTGTGGCACGCATTAGCAGACATTCACTGAAGAGCTGCCATGCATGTGCAAGCCATTACGGAATGAACCGCAAGCGAAGCATGCTTACAATTAACAAGCGCGTGCAGCAAGCACAAGCTCAACTCCTGCAAGACCTGTTTAACTGGAGCGACGGCTCACTACGAACTTATTGTACCCGTGTTCTTGTTGCTTCCTTATTTTTTCCACTGGAGCTACGAGGCCCAAAAAATATCCAACTCTTCACGTACTTACGTGTTATATGGATTATTTTGTTGGAAATCAAAACAAATATGTAAGAGAATGAATAAACAAGCTTTGAATGTCACAAACTTGGCTATTAAGTTTTTGGAAAGCAGATAAAAAGTCTAAAAAAAAAAAAAAAAAACCCCGACTGGTAAGGTAACAGAATCTTTAACCAACCATGCTTCCTGACTCACTGCATGTTTGTTATTATGATTATTATTGTTATTGTTTTGTCCTTTTATGTTTTTTAAACATTCTCCAAATAAAGAATGTATTATGTATAAAGGAGAGAACCCGGTCTGAGGAAATCAGTTTACATGATACGTAGGTTTAATAAAATTCAAATATATACTTTGAATAAAACTGAGAAATATGAGGACTGTTCAAATCAAATGAGATTTTTGATTATGAGAGTAAAAACTCCCTTTATTTCTCTATATAATCCGCTGCTACATTCATGCATCTATCCCAGTGTTTTATCATCGTAATAGGTTTTCTCAGTACGCCGGATCCCACTTCACATCTGAACCACTGGCCTCCCGGCTCAAACATGTGAAATGCCTTCATTAATGTAAACATTTCATCACAAGTCCCAGTTTGACTTGAACACCCTTCATATGAGAGACGTGAGTAGGTAGCTAATATTTCTTTACTGTTTTTAAATTTTTTTTTTATTTTTTAAAAATATTTGTGCTTATAGTTTGTTCAAAGTCCTTATGATTTTTAAATGAAGCACAGTGGCTTAGCGGCTAGCACTTTTGCCTCGTGCCATTAGGGCTGGAGGTTCGAATCTCGCCTCGAGTCTGTGTATGTGGAGTTTGCATGTTCTCCCTGTGCTTGGTGAATATTCCAGCTCTCCTCCCACAGTCAACAGACATGCGGCATACGCGGATTTTTCACTTCTAAATTGCCCCTAGTGTATCCACTGGTCTGTGTGTGCATGTGCGTACGCCCTTATGTTCCCTGTAGAGCTGTGAATAATATGCAGACTGTTGAATTCTGGGCACTGCGGCTTTTCGATTTAATTTTATTCGATAGCACTAATGTTTATTGTGTGAGTTTTAAAGTAAAAGAATTCAATAAGCATTGATTTTTTTTCCCATTTCATGTCTAAACCAAAGTAATCTTTTTTTTCCCTGCCGATCCTCCTTAAAAATTGTTAATAGACGCAGCAACAACAGCCTTTAAAACTGACTGAAATGATGTACAGTGTCTTTTTATACTGCCGTCTAGCAGAAAAATACAAAATAAATAAATAAATACATTACTGAATATAATACATCCTATATCCTGCTTCTGTCCTATACTACACCTGTCCTGACTGACCTTGTGCCATGTGATATTTACACTCTGTTACTAGGTGAGGGACGATTAGGGATGAGAGGAGAGCGTATGACTTGCTAAAAAGCAGAGTTAGGAAAGTTTCCCACATTCCTGAACTGGTTCCGAATTGTCCAAAATTAAAGTTAATGATGATTTTTAGTCACTCTATAGGTATGTAACATCACATGACTTAACCTGCTATAGGGTCGCTCTGCATTACCCATGCAATGCTATGATGTATTCTGAGTGTGTTAGGAACTGTGCCAAACTCGTGCTGAACCTTCACAAACTGTCTATGAACTTTCATGATTTACCTGCGGGGTATAAAAAACATCACGTGATTTGCTTTAAATTCTCAAGGATCCTGATAGGATTTCTCTTAAAATTGGACTCTTTTTTTTACTCTTAATTTTACATTTTCTCTTAAACCCTAAACCTAACCCCTAACTCATATTCCTGACCCTAACCCATAATCCTAAACCTAAACCCTAACCTAAACTCATATTCTAACTCTCACCCATATTTTTTAACCCTAACCCTAACCTAGCTGTTAATCTGGATACCCCTGTTTTTGAGAACCTTCTTGCGACTTCTTATTAAGACTTTAAATCCAGATGGAGCAACATTTTAGGTCCTCGATCTCAGTACAGCGAACATTCCAGAAGCAACCCTAAAAATCCTCCCATTGTCTCTAATTTAGTCTGAATGGAGCAGTTACCTGGCGCCGTACTGGTTATGTAGCGCTCCATATCGTCACATGACCGACTGGAAGTTTGAGATCTGCTGCCGAATGTTAGCAGATTATAGGAATGCAACATATCTTTGAACATTTTAGTAGACAACTACATTTAAAATTTTCTCTGGCAAGCTCAAAATCTTAGCATTAGGATATTCTCTAGGCCGGATATCATACAGGTTCAGGATGAAATATCAGGAATGTGGGAAAGCCCCCCCTTAGCTTACTACATCTATCTTACCACACAGCTCCCCAAAGAGGTCACAAAGCCACACAGTGAAGCCACACAGAGAGGTCAGAGACGCCAAAGGCCAGGTCAATGCAGGAGTCGTGCTGCCAACAAGCCTGATGTACTTACATCTTTCACACGATCTGTGGTTATAGGCTTGTTGCTACGATCAATGGCACCCTCGGCTACTATTATGATATTCAGCCTTTTTCTTCCCGCCCGATTCTATGAGGTGACGAGAGACACATTACAGGAAACGAAGAAAACAAAGCGCCGGGGAAGTCCCGAAGCCGGAGACCGTGCGGTGGAAACAGTTCAGCCTTTTCTTTCTTCCTTTTTGTTTTGCGTAAGGACCAAATGTTTGAAGGGATTTTAGTCGCTGAAGCTGTTTTCAGTCAGGTCTCCATGCATTTGGTCTCCCCTAGCTGCATGATCCAGTACTCACATCCTTCACCACATTAGACGTAATTGCTTTCCCGTGTCTGTCAGTGGCTCCCTCTGCCACTATGATAATGTTCAGCCTAGAACCTCTGGATCGAGTCTGGGGTCGTGAACAAATTGCATCGTAACACCAGTACAAAACATCCGAAAACAGACAAGCGTCAGTGGAGGTCATTTTCAGATACATTACCCTGAAACAGAGGTGCATGGTAATACATAGGAAACGGATCACATCTGCTCAACAATTACATCTGAACGTGAGGGAAGCTCTGAATTTGTAGTGCAGTTTATGATTCTCGAGCACTCTGAGCAGCCTGTAACATGAACTGCGATTGCAGATAACAATACGGAACACTGGCTAAATGATGTAATACATCTGTCTACTGTCATATTCATGAGTCATTATATAAGGGTGAGTCAAAAATGATCCGCACTCCGGTTATATTAAAACCTCTGTCTTATCAGAGCGTTCTGTTCAAGGCTACCGTCTCCCCAGTGTGTGCTGTGCAGCTGCGAACGTGTTCCATCAGTTCATTTGTAACTGCGAGTAAAAATAGATACCCCACGTCTACTGATTTGCACAAAAAGAAGAGCAGCGTGCAGTGACTCTGTTTCTTTGTGGATGTACTCGGTGCCGAAACAACTCACGAAAAAGCCTATTTGGAAACTTTAAAAACACTAATTCGGGTAAAAGATTCTTCAAGGAGTCTGAACGTTTCTTAAAGAGAACCATTACCGGTGATGAGACACGGATTCATCGCTACGGGCCTGAGAGTAAGCGGTAGAGTATGAAACAGAAACGTCCTCAATCGCAGACTGAGAAAAAGTTCAAAAGTCAACCATCAGCAGGACAATTCATCAATGCTTACAGTTTTCTGAGATTCTCATCTCAAGGGCCAGTATTGGAACATGATCAGGAAAAAATTGAAACAATTAACAGTGTTCGTTACAGTGAGACCCTTATTGAAGAGCTGAAGCCTAAACTTCAGATTGAACACAGCGGACTGGTACCCGAGTGTGCCGTGATCTTGCATGACGATGCACGTCCTCACACTTCTGCTTCACACTGCGGTGTTCAAGCATCCTCAGTATAGTCCTGATCTCGCTCCATCAGACTTTCACCTGTTTGGTCCCCTGAAAGCAGAACTACCAGGATGAAGATTCACTTCTGATGAAGAACTGAAGACAGCAGTGCAGCTCGGCCGAAAAGGTGTTTTTAATGAGGTAATATGAACGGTTGACGACAGATGGACAAAGTGTATTGAAAAGCAAGGAGATTATGTTGAAAAATTATATATTTGTCTTTTCTGAAGTGATTGAAAATAAATTCAAAAGCCGGCGTGCGGATTGCTTTTGACTCATCCTCATATTTGATCATAAATGCATATTTACTACTTAGAAATTGTGCAAACTGCACCTATAAATTAACAGAATATACAATATAAACCCTAACTTACTCAAACTGCTCGATTAGATCTGTCTATCTATCAGACCGAATCGAAACTAATATGTAATATAAGCCAGTCAAAAACCTTTATCTCCAAGTCGGTTATATTTACCTAATGTGATCACTATTAAAATTGTGCAGTTCTAGTATCTTAGCGAACGCATCATATCGCTATGTATCACAATAGCTTCTCAAAGTCTAATCAGACAATACAAGATTTATCAAATCAAAAGTATAAAAAAAAAAAACAAAAAAAAACAGGAAAACTGTAGCTGTTCAGATCTGGAAGTATCGAAGAGCTCGAGGTTGGTTTACCGCAGAGAGTTTCTCACACATCATCTCCTCCCAGCCGTCTTCCGGTGGCATCTCGGGAATCAGAACCCAGTCCGCACCGCACGCCAGAGCGCTCACCAACGCCAGGTAGCTGTGCAGAAACACTCGGATTGAAGCTCATACACCGAACAGAAAAGAATTAGAAGAAGAACCCCAAGTAAGAGTTTGAATGTTAAATCAGATCTGGAGAATCTGAACATCTGCATGAAGAGGTGATATTAGCCAGCTGTGATCTGATGACAAAAAGGGTCTGATTAGACTTGATAAGAGACTCTTGATAAGTTCTTCTTACCCACAGTGTCGGCCCATCACCTCCAGCACAAATGTCCTCTGATGACTGAAATCACACACAGGAATTCCAGTTAGTTAAAAAAAAACTAGTGTGAGGAAAATAGCTTTAAATGAAAGAAAAACATTAATAAAGTTTTATGAAATGTATTCATTTATTTATTTCAGTTTTATTTATTTCAGTTGTATTAAGTGACAAAAAAATTAAATAAGCATTAAAAAATTTATAAATAAAAATCGCTATTATGGTTTAATAATAATTTTATTTAATAATTTTCACTTTTTTAAATCACAAGAAAAATCACTGTTATAATTATTAGTTTTTCCCCATCATTTATGAATTTATTCATTTATTCACTTTTATTTAACACAATTATTTATAAAATATATAATAATAATAATAATAATAATAATAATAATAAACAGGACAGTTAAGTCCATTTGCAGGTGTTTTAATGTTAAGTTTTTAGTTTTCTTTAATTTCTTCTTCTCCTTCTTTTTAATTTATTTATTTATTCATCCATAAAAAATGACAAATAAAAAAAAAATATTCAACATGCCCATAATAATTATAAGGATGATGATATAATAATAATAATAAGAAGAAGAAGAACTAAAAAAGTAATGAACACAGTAAAACAGCTGCATATGGAGTTAACTGCCCTGATTTATTACAGTAGTTTCAAAAAATACCAATGATGTGTTTTAGATTGAACTTTAATAACTTTAACGTAAACTAAACACAAGAAAACTGTCAAAAGAACTAAATCCATGAGGAACTCAAGGTCTATATCTAAACTTTCACCATTAATCCTGATCCTGCCGATACCTGTGATGAAGACACCTTATTTATTTCTCCAGAGGTAAATAAGGTGCAGGACTTTTAATTCTTAGGGTCAACGGTCCAGAGCAATGGATAGTGTGCATAGGAGGTGAAGAGGCGTGTACAGGCAGGTTGGAACGGCTGGAGAAAAGTGTCAGGTGTGTTATATGACAAAAGAGTATCAACGAGAATGAAATGAAAGGTGTATGAGACAGTGGTGAGACCAGTGATGCTCTACGACTTAGAGACAGTGGCAATGAAGAAAAGACATGAGGCAGATGAAGATGTTGAGGTTCTCTTTGGGAGTGACAAGGATGGACAGGATCGAGAATGAGTTCATCAGCGGGACGACCCATGTTAGATGTTTTGGAGATAAAGTCAGAGAGGACAGATTGAGGTGGTTTGGATATGTTCAGAGGAGAGATTGGGAATATATCTGTAGAAGGATGCTGAGGTTGGAACTGCCAGTCAGGAGGTCTAGAGGAGACCAAAGAGGAGATTTATGGATGTGCTCAGAGAGGACATGACGTTACTTGGTGTGAGAGAAGAAGGTGCAGATGATTCGCTGTGGCGACCCCTGAAAAGGACCAGCCTAAATGTAAAGGAGATACAGCGCTACGGTGTTCGGGGCTATAACTTCTTAGCTCTAACCTCTGAGCAGTAGTCATGATGGCGTCCACCACCTCGATGATTCTGTGGAGAGCCGAGTCTGTGCCGATCGTCATGTCCGTGCCGCAGAAGTCGTTGTCAATGGATCCCACCATTCCCACGATGTGCAGGGCTGAATTCTTCTGTACAGCCTCTTCATCAATCAGTCCTGATCGGGAAAATTTCAGAATATAATCGAGTTGTTTTCTTTCTTTCAAAATCATGCGTTTAACAAATAGTTCTACATCTTATACTTCTTAATGCAGATCAGCCTGTGCTGTTCATACTTTACACACATTCCTTTAATTCTATCACATTCTATTACATGATGATTCTATTTTTATATCTATTCCTATATATATTCACTATAAGGTTACTGCAGTTACTGTAATCCAATCACCTCTCACAGACATTCGGCCTTATCCTCCAGTCTCCAAGAATAACACAATAACACACACACACACACACACACACACACACACAGGACTGTGTATATATGAGGCCATTTGAAACTTTTACGTCTTATGAGGACATCAAACATCAATGTATCTTTCTGAGAACATCCGATACTCATCTGTCCCTGTGAGGAACTTCATGAATGATGTGTCTTTGTTAGACCCATCATTGCAAGGACATTTGACCTTCATTAAAGCTTGTGGTTGTGAAGAAATTTAACACTGAAGTGACCTACCACTAAAAATATTTAACACTGAAATTTGTCACCAAGGTTGATTCAACATCGTGAGGACATTTGAAACTAGCGCTGACCCAACATTGTGAGGACATTTGACACTAATGCTGATCCAACATTGTGAGGACATTTGACACTAATGCTGATCCAACATTGTGAGGACATTTGACACTAATGCTGATCCAACATTGTGAGGACATTTGACACTAACTCTGATCCATCATTGTGAGGACATACGAAATTTAGGCTGATCCAACATTTTGAGGACATTTGACACTATGATCCATCACTGTGTGGGCATTTGACACTAATTTCAATCAATTATTGTAAGGACATTTGACACTAACTCGGATCCATCATTGGGAGGACATTTGACACTATCGTTGATCCATAATTGGGAAGACATTTGACACTATCCCTGATCCAGAATTGTGAGGACATTTGACACTATCCCTGATCCAGAATTGTGAGGACATTTGACACTATCCCTGATCCAGAATTGTGAGGACATTTGACACTATCCCTGATCCAGAATTGTGAGGACATTTGACACTATCCCTGATCCAGAATTGTGAGGACATTTGACACTATCCCTGATCCAGAATTGTGAGGACATTTGACACTATCCCTGATCCAGAATTGTGAGGACATTTGACACTATCCCTGATCCAGAATTGTGAGGACATTTGACACTATCCCTGATCCAGAATTGTGAGGACATTTGACACTATCTCTGATCCAGAATTGTGAGGACATTTGACACTAGGACATTTAATACTAACCCATCATTGTAAAGAAATATGTCACTCATCTGCTATTATGAGGACATTTGACATTGAAAGGAAGAACATTTGGTCATCTTTGGTCCACACAAAGGGTTAAACACACATGCACACATACACACACACAGAATACACTGCGTACCCTGCTGGACAAGCTCAGCCAGCAAGTCACTCCACTCCTCCCTGAAGAGGTTGGCGCCTGTCAGACTGCCGTCTCCGCCGATGACACACAGGTTAGTGATGCCACGCTGCACCAGGTTATGGGCGGCCTTCAGACGCCCTTCACGTGTCCTGAACTCTTTACACCGCGCGCTTCCGATCACTGTGCCACCCTGAGGATTGTGTGAGGAAATATTATGCAATTAAAATTACATTTTTAAATTAAAAAAACATAAAAAGGGCGACACAATATCAGCAGAGAAGAGAAGAAGAAGAAAAAAAGAAGAAGAAGAGTAGGTATGAAATCCAGAGTTCACATGGCATTTCTACAGCTCTGTCATTTGGTTCAGATTATTAATGATAATTTCACAGAGAGAGGAAGACAAAAGGTTACACTCTGATTACATTTGTGTGTGAGACATGCTGTACGTTTGTCCTTTACACATTTCTATGCCTAGCTAAGGGTTCTTAAAACGGTTCTGCTTATAATCACCTGTATTAGTACAGTCAAGGGTTCTCCACAGAACCCGGAAGGAGGCTAGAGCTTATCCGATTGGATATTTTGGGTCTGTAGAGAATAAATATGGTTCCTGGAAATGTACTACTTGTGTGTGTGTGTGTGTGTGTGTGTGTGTGTGTGTGTGTGTGTGTGTCTGGATCTTTTCAGAACACTCACCACTTGCAGCATGCTGGACACACTCTCCCATGTGGCCTCTTCTATGTTATCACCTCCATCCACCATACCCTGATATCCCTGTACAACACACACACACACACACACACACACACACACACACACACACACACACACACACACAATGAATCTTTCATGTCCCGTATCCTTTTATGTCCTCTTTACTATCATTTAATCACCAATTTGATTTTATTTGCTCACAATTAAATTTGAATGTCATTAAGACCTTTATGTACAACAGACACTTAATAAAGAAGTGTGTGTGTGTGTGTGTGTGTGTGTGTGTGTGTGTGTGTGTGTGTGTGTGTGTGTGTGTGTGTGTGTGTGTGTGTGTGTGAAGTGAAGGGCATTAATACAGTATGCGCGTGATTGAACCTTTTTGCCGCTTTATAGCTCACACAACACACACACGCGCGCGCACACACACGCGCGCACACACACACGCGCGCACACACACACGCGCGTGCACACACACACGCGCGCACACACACACACGCGCACACACACCCTTCCCTGTGTCAGCACTGACTGTCAGGACAAATTCTATTCTGGGGAACTAAGAATGGCAGGACAATACTGTAGAGTTAAGATTTACTTATAAGGAGTGAAAGTATTGGCGCCAGTAACCTTCTGAAACAAATAATCAGTACACAATCAGTATTATGGAAACGTATATTCAAAAAATGTTACATGTACAAAATGGATTTTTATCTTTGTATAATATTTTTCACATTTTTCAAGGATTCCTTTTAGCCTGAAGAGAAAACAATAATAGTAATAATAGGGGTGTGTTAAAAAAAAAATCCTCATAATATTTAAGAGGTCTAAAGGATACGTTACTGTATTTATTATAATAACAAAAAGCCTGACACATATTTTCCATCCATCCATCTAGGGATCATGGAGGCCAATGGTCACTATTGTAGTCATTTCCATTTTACATCCATGGTAGGACCTCCGGGTCAACATTTGAGAACACCAGTCGGCCTAATCTGCATGTCTTTGGACTGTGGAAGGACCCGGAAGAAACTCACCAAGACTGGAGGTGGGAATTGAACCCAGACCCTGAAGTTATGATGCGACAGAGCTAGCCAATACGCCACCAGGCCAAAAACATATTTTGCTAGTTGATAAACCTCAACTGTTAGGGATAAGTTGCACAATCACCCCCCACATGCTGTGACTTGGGTGTCCTCAGATCACCTCAAATGTTTCTTCCTTTATAACTTTAAGAAACCAAACTCATGCAAGTCAGAGCTCAGAGCCGTAAGTCAGGGCTAGACCATCAATTAAATTAAATTAGTTTTTTTTTTTTCACGTTCTGATTTTAGATTCAAATTAATTTAGTAGAACAAATGTTTACTCAAGCAGCTACATTTATTACATGTCCTGAAGTTTTAAAATACAACTAAAAATATTATTAACGTTTTCTGATATTTAACTTTTACTATATTAACTTTCACATACAGTACAGTACTTTCCCTTCCTTTGAGTTCCTCCTCATTCCTCATTTGACAATACTGTACAGGGTGGGCCATTTATATGGATACACCTTAATAAACTGGGGATGGTTGGTGATATTAATGTCCTGTTTGTGGCACATTAGTATATGTGAGGCGGCAAACTTTTCAAGATGGGTGGTGACCATGGTGGCCATTTGGAAGTCGGCCATCTTGGATCCAACTTTTGTTTTTTCAATATGAAGAGGGTCATGTGACACATCAAACTTGTCACATGAATTGGGAATTTCACAAGAAAAACAATGGTGTGCTTGATTTTAACGTAACTTTATTCTTTCATATAAATGGCCCACCCTGTGTAGTCTTCATTTCCAAGACGTCTTCAGAGCATGTGAATGGCTCGTGCTCTTTGACGGAATAGCAGAGGTACGTGATACGTCCGTACTTTGTGTTTCTTCAGGGCATTTGGCTTTGGACTTGTGTGTCCATAACATTCCGTCACTCTGTTGTCCATGTGTGCGTTTGTTTCTCTCCCGATCGACAAGTGTGTCGAAGGACAGAGGACAGATCTAGCGATTCAAGCGTCATATTTAAAATTTTTAAAAAGGCGTTGAAATGCTGAACAACTTGTGTTGTTGTTTAAATGTCATGTCTCATACAAAGCTCTCATCTATGTTCCTGCCAATCTTCTGCTCCAGTCCAGTAGGTAGTGGTACTGCATTAACCGCTCACAGACTCAAAAGAAGACGGAGAGGCGATACTATTGCAAAACGAGAGTATGTGAGGGACATGCATGCGGTTTCCATTTTCCTCAAAAGCTGTGCTTTGTTTTTGAGGAATCCGTCCATTTTAGCCCACATAACGTTTTAACAAATAATTACTGTAAATTCAATCCTGATCCGACTGATCAAACAAAAGATTGATGGTTACAGTATTATGAAGTTTAATCAAACGGTTAAACCTTACTTACCTCATGAATAAAATAGACTTTGGCTCCGACGTAGATTCCCATTCGCACCACAGCCCTTACGGCTGCATTCATTCCTGCAACACACACAGACAAATACCCACCAATGGTTAGCAGTGCATATGAAAACGAGCAACATATCTTTAACACCCCCGGTCTTCACACTAGATATGATTGCTTCGTATCACGCCCAAGTATGATTGCCGCCTCGGCCCCTACATCCACCCCTGTACCCAAGAACACTTCATACAGTACGTATCTATGCTCTCCAAACCAGTAGGTGGCAGCATGCACATAGTGGGTACCGTGATCTGCCAATAAACACAAAGTACAACCAAACTGTACTGTATATTTTGACACTCCATCAGTATTCGGATCCGTGCCTCGGTCCCTAGTGTGAAAGCACCTTAAAGCAACCTCGGATATTTCATAAAGTTCCAATTGGACAGGCCCACTGGTGGCGTCTCGAAGCTCAACAGTCCAGCTATAACAAGTGTTTAAATGAGGAACAGAAAGTGTACATTATATAATTTCTTTTTATATATATATAAAAAGAAAAAAAATGTCTTTTCTCTCAAGTGTAGAAAAAAGAATGTGCACACTAAAGTGAATACACATTCAAAATCTAAATAACAATGAAACTTATTAAGTTTTTTTAAAAAAGGCATGATTGTGTAGTGGACAGCACTGTCCCTTTGCACCTCCAGGGTCCGGGTTCGATTCCTGCCTCTGTGTATGGAGTTTAAACGTTCCCCTCATGCTTGGTGGGTTTCCTCCCACAGTCATGCAGATTAGGTTAATCGGTCCCAAATTTCCCATAGTGTGTGAATAAGCATGTATGCGTGAATATTCCTTGTAATTATGTAACTGCGCGTCCTGCAGAACCAGCCGCAGTCCTTCTGAGGACTTTCATTGTCGCACCTGCTTCTTTTTGGGATGCAAAACTCGTCAGCTTCCTTTCTGTTCGATTGCCTAAAAAGTGCTCACTTATCGAATACACTGCTTTCGTTGTACCGAAATAAACATAATATTAAGTACCGACTTAATAATCATAAAAAGTCATAAAATTACATTTTTAAAAAAAATCTATAACAAGTTTGTCCTAAAAACACAGGATGCCATGAAGTTGTAACTTGTGACAATGAATAAAACAAATATGATTTTTCATGCTGTGCTGAAGCTTTTGGATTGTAGTGTGTGTGTGTGTGTGTGTGTGTGTGTGTGTGTGTGTGCGCGTGTGCGTGTGTGAGTGAGTGTGAGAGAGCTCCCTTGCTCTTTCTCACTGCCATGTTTGGTAAAAACTGAGTGTGTACTATATCCTTACACTCCCTCTCTTTAAGGCACAGAGAGAGAGAGAGACGCCGTTTAAATATCCAATGTGGAACTGAGACAGAGTGGAGGAACAGAAATTACCAGGCCATGACACTCTCTACACCTCCTAAGTGTTTTGTTCTAAGCCCTTCGTCTCGGTTAAAACGTTTAATGATTCATGATGTAATGCTGTCACTAAGCAACAAGTTTAAAGGCGACCGAACACTAGGAGCTGTGAGAAGCAAAACAAGTGCAAGTCATGAAAAGAGGCTGCTAAGAAACGGAGCAGCGCGGGATGCTGAACGTGTGGAGGATTAGAGTAGGCATTCGATTAAGCAAAGCGTCAACGCTTTGCTGGGGTCGAATCCAAGAGTGTTATGTTTTAGATTCCAATTAAACTTGCAGATGCTTCTTTCCTTCTTTCTTCCCAGTTCTAACATCTGATATTTCCATGGAAGATTCTGAAGAATGTTTATGCCACAGCATTGCTGAGTTCTCAGATCTGAGTGGTCAGGAGGGGTAGTTATGTGTGCAGGGCAAATCACAGGTTTATAAGAATGCCCTTATTCTAATACGATATCCTTCCTAGCAGACGCTCTGCGTACAGTAAGTGGTGTGTGCAGTCAGTGCTTTATATGGTGATGTTTCCTGTGATGAGACAGAGATAAAGCCGTACAAGCTTTTAAGCTTTCTATCATTGGGAATATAAGGCATTCGGGCAAACTGATAAAGTAGTGTGGCTCGAGAGAGGATCGCTCTTCACGTTGTTTTCTGAAATTTCAGTAGGTTACCTTTCTGGTACTCTTAAAACACAGACAAGACACTGTTTCAGCGAGTGTGAGTACACAAGGGTACTCTGGTCTGGGACAATATTACTAATGTGAAAGCTGGCCAGCCTGAGAGAGCGGAGCAGTCGTACCCAGGCTCTGTATGAGTCAATCGTGCCTAGTGTATAAGCAGCCTTAGATCAGCCTTTCCTTATGGGTATCCTTTTCCCTGGTGTCATTTTTCCATGTTTTCCACTCATGCACACTCATGTCCCAGTGAGTCGCTGCAAACCTGCTGGTGTCCTTCACCCACGTCATCATCCTCTGCATCATCAAACCTCCAGAGGGAGTGGTTTTTAATTAATATGTGTCACCTGATCCCGAGGGACAGCTCTGGGTCTTATTCAGTTGTGCTGACAAGGTGAACAAAGTCTGCAATGATGATGTGGGTAATAACCTGGTGGAGTACGGGCACGACTGATGAGCTGAAGATTGAAGCAGGGCTCATGAATCAGACTAAACAAACGAAGTCGTAAAGATTAATGATTCCTTTCCTTCTAACTTAATCTATCCAGGCACTGCAGAACTGGATGTTGTTTGTTTTCTACACCATTCCATGGAAACTCAAGGGTCTTGTGTGAAATCTTCCAGGACATCAGTGGTTTCTGAGAAATTCAGATAATCAGGCACCACTACTGAGATTAATCTTCAGTCTCATATTTAATGTGCACATGATTTTGCGCGCCGCTGTTCTGACAGCTGATTCGAAAGCTGCGTGAATGAAACGACCATTACTCGAAAAGCGACCCAATCTCTTCTGTCTGACACTGAATAATGAGGTCATATATAGATAGATATATAGATAGATATATAGATAGATAGATAGATAGATAGATAGATAGATAGATAGATAGATAGATAGATAGATATATCGTCAGTATTGCTGGGTGACATGACCTTAACATTTGAACATTTTGACTTGATCATGATTAATGAACGATTTATTTTCGTAATTTTTTGCCCTCATAATTCACTGACAAGGTTTGTAGAGTAAATACAGTCGACTATTAAAGCTGGGTTATTTTTACTCTTCTCTTGTGTTGCTTTCATTTCGCAGATGGGACGTCAGGTGACTACACATCTGGTAGCATTAAGTTAAGACTTTATTAGTGAAATTCTTTCCTCGCATATTCCAGGGGAGGGTTCCAGATTGGGTTAAGGGCCAAAAAAAGGAGCAAATAGGGTCAAGGGCCCACCAATGGAGCAGATAGGGTCAAGGGCCAAACAATAGGAACCTGGTGGAGATGGGGCTTGAACTGCCAATCTTCCGATCAGTAACCTAGTGCCTGAATCCTCTGAGCTACTTATAAACCCACCATGCTGCTAAGGTTATAAGGGCACAGTACATGAAAGCACAGTAGAGAAAGAGCTTAAAGTTTTTTTGTTTTTTTTTTAAAGAGACTTAAATAAATAAATAAAACATTTAATTAGAGGTTTTCATTGTTGGTTTCAAGTAATTTATTCAATTAACACCCCCACTCTTATTTTATAAATAAAATATATAAAGTAGATTGTATACAGTATCTTATATCTAAGATATAATATTAATATATAGATATAAGCTGTATATATATAAGATTCTGGATATTTCAGTACATATTACCTTTTTTTCCCCAAAACATTGCATTTCCATTTCAAGTCTAATTTATTACTTGTACATAGTATAAATTTTACAGATAAAAGTATTCTATATTTGCATCATTTTTTACTATTACATTCTTATTTTATATGTATATTCTTTATTTAAATATTTTCTTTTTATACTCCTTTTTTATTATTACTATATTATTATTTTGTATTCTTTATTTTGAATGCTCCATTTTCTTTTTTCAAATTTTAGGTCACGTCACGTCACGTCGCACGAGCATTTCACTTCTGTGTATGACTATGTATGTGACAAATACAAATTCAATTTTAAATTTTGAACATGATTTAAACTAAACGCTGAGCTAAGCACCGCGTGAGAAACCTGTCAATCTCTGTTACTTGATTATACAGTATGTTATCTCCCGTTTCCTGATTAGCAGCATGCCACAAATGGCAATAAATTCCAGCTACAGGAAGCTGACAGATGTCGTGTAGCTTGGTGCTGACACTGCCAGCAACTCGCTCACCTGTTCACTTCCATCTGTTTGTGCTGGGTGGATTTTTTATGGCTTTATTATCAGTGTACTCTCAAGCTGGAGTGAGTTTTTTGTGCATCACCTCGTTTATTGATCATGACGCAGTACATGGATATAACACGACTGACGCGGTCAGTGTGTCCAAGCGATCACAAACGATCACAGGATGAAATATATGTTGGGATTTTTATAATAAACGTGAACCAAATTATTGACATTTCTAAACCCTTGATGTGACTGGTTCAAACCGGATGAAATATGAAGCACACTGGTGTGTATGTGTGCGAGTGTGTGTGTGTGTGTGTGGTTTGAAAGCAAGTCCAAAATGTGTAGGTTATTTTGTCTTTATTCTATTTTAGGGCTCGTTCAGAGAGGGCGCAGAGTCCTCTAAATATGTCCATGTCTCTCCTGTTGCATACTAGATGATTTAGTCAGATATGAAGTGTAACGTTTAACACTCATCAGACTCGTGCTTTCACATCGAGAGTATTTTCCTTAACTGGTTCTCACTGTAATACATGCGATACATGACAAAGTGGCTGCCTTCTCAGAACGGAAGCTCTTTTCATATCCCGACCAAACAGGTCACAGCTTGAAGGACGACTTGAAGGACGTTGCCTCGAGCATTAAGATCTATTGGAGAGAATCTATTTTACGTTACTGTAGTAACCTTGGAATGTAACTACAGATTAGGGCATGCTGTCTTATTTCAGAAGTACACTCAACAGCTGTGGACGAACACCTAGATCACAAATGGTGACCTCACGAAGGCACGCTTTGCCCAGGTTGGAGTGGAGGAACCTGAGTGTCCTGTACAGTGCCCTGACCTCAACCCCACCGGACACATTTAGGACAACCCGAGACAGCAACTGTGTCCCAGGCTTTCTCACTCGTCATCAACGCCTGACCTCACACGCGCTCTAAAGCCTTTCCAGGACGGTGTCCAGGAGGTTGTTATGACTACAAAAGGGGGAACTAAATCTGGAACAGGACACCAAAGAACGCACACGTGTGATTGTGAGGCGTCCAGAAACTTTCGGCTATATAGTTTGTAGAGTAAGAGTGTTTCAAACAAACAATATATATATATATATATATATAAACCTAGCAGGAGCCCTAACTGTTGTAATTTGGTTGTAACAACGTTGCGATGAGTTAGAATGGCTCTGATAAAGTCACTTGGAGATTCAAACACAATGTTGCAAAGACAACGGAATTTGAACCTTGGAGCGTTTATGTCGATTAACATCCATTCACAAAACTTCCAACTTTTATATTTCTAACAGGGTTTAGGATTTTGATCTGAAATTAGGACGGGAAAAAAAAACAGCTTCCCATACACTGCGTGTGTATTTCATTTAGAGCATCTCTTACAGTGTCGTCATGTTAACCGTTTCATTTCTCACTTTCACAAATATTACCTTGAGGTGCATCTTTTCCAAATTACTCTACTGTGAAATAGTGTTTTGTATTACTTGTTTTATGTACACACATCAACAGCAAGCCTCGATTGGTCCAGTGGTAAACACCCTGTCCAACTTAGTCCTGCCCAGGCCATCAGTTTAGAATTAACTAGAATACAATGGGGAAAATAAATGATTCAGGTCAATATCGCGATTCTTTTCTGTGGCGATTCATGTTTTGCCTCCAAAACTGACTGTTTTTTTTTTGTTAAATTGATGCTTAATTTGCATTTGCAGTGGTAAAATGTTGCTGTGGTTTATATACGGTATGCGCCAAAATATACAGTACTGAAATTAAAAGATGAACACTATCTTATTTCTCCTGAAAGAAACTAACATACACACTCTTAGTGTGTTGATTTACCACAGTATGCATAATGTACTGTAAGTGTCCGAAGTGTGTGTGTGCACCGCCGCGCTGTAGACAGTGTTTATATCGTTCAAAGGTCGCTCCTTTTGACTCGTGCAAAAGAAGACGATCTGCTGGCGTAACTCAAAAACAGAGCTTGGCGGATCTTCACAGTTGAACACACTCTCCTTTAACATTCCCCATACGTAAGCATCGAGTGGTGTAAGATTGGGCGAATGGGGACGGCTACGGGAAGGAATTGATCCACCTTTTTTAAACTCGCCCTTCACGACCGCTTCCGTATGAGCGGCAAAAAAACTATGAATACTTTGTTCCTCCGTCGAGAGAAACCTTTCCAACAACAACTGCACAACAGAACTTCCTTTTCACTACTGTCGACAAACGCAAACATGCATTCGAGATGCGCAAGTTGCAGTACTGTATATTTTGCCGCATACCATATATCTCAATCAGTAATATTTAGAAAATTGTGATACGTACAGAATCGCAATACAAATCGAATCGGCACCTAGGGATCGTGATAATATCCGTATCATGTCGTTCCCATCCCTAATATTAATATTGTTTTGAAGTAAATTTTTAAGTTCTGAGCCTTTATTTGTCACATATATATTACTGCACAGTGAAATTCATTATTCTTCACACATACCAGCTTCTTGTTAGTTATACGGTGACATTATACGGCACCCGTGGAGCACAGGGCCTTGCTCAAAGGCCTAATAGATGGAACCAGGCGGAGATGGGGCTCGAACCGCTGACCTTCCGATCGGTACCGAAAAGCCTTAACACACTGAGCCGTTTGACCCAATGTCCGTGATAAATTAATGTCAGCATAATAAAATTCCTCCTGGGAATAGGTTCTTCACATGTATAAGCTTGACTTGGATATACTGTATCACACCTGGAGTGATTTTTATTGCCATCTTTATAGTTGATAAAAAAATATTAAAAAACATGAATATGTACTGAAGTTATAGTACATATAATACATATACAATTATACAGTATTTCCTTCCAGCTCACCAGATACTACAACCACTCTGCTAGCAGGTAGCAATGACATCTATATGCGGTTAAAACCTCAAGACTCTACGGGTCTTAACATCTTCACTCATTTTTATCCTGGGCCACATGAAGATAATTCAAGGTCATTTTAAAAGATTTTAGTCTGACCTGTCTAAAATGATCATGTGGTGTGTATGAAAGCCACAGGATCCCCTCAGGTGTATCTACCGTTATAGAAAATCATAAACAATAAGCATGTTTAATATTTACGACTCAACATACTGTATGTCTCATGTGAAAACACCGTCCTGCTGCAGTGACATTATGTAGGTTTTTATTCTGGAGTCAGGTTTTCTCTGCATTTACAAAAACGTTAACGCACAATCACAGTAATGAGCCTCTTAGTCGCAGTAAAACATTTGATTGTTGCAAACGTTTTAAACAAAGCTGTACATCTGTGAATGGCGATCCCGGCCGACGTTGCTTGGGGTCCCACTGAAGTCTTTCGTATCAATATTCAGCAAACTGAACGCTTGATCTTTAAAAAAAAAATGTCATAGTTTGTCGGATAGCTAGTCGGATAGCTTGTCGCCAACTTGCGCAAGAGACGCATCTGTCTGTTGGAAGTTCTGAACTCGCTCCAAGCTATTTCCATACATTTGGGCTGTTAAAGGAGTTCCTGGGAGACCAGGGTTTAAGAAATGAAGCATGCAGTCCGATCATGGCTCCGGCGTACTGAGAGAACTTTCTACCTTGACGGTATCCAATCACTAGTGAAACACTGGGATGAGTGCATTAGTGTAGCAGGGGATTATATAGAGAAATAAAGGATATGTTAAAGCTTTCTTTTAAACCTGACTTCATGATACAGATATTTTGCAAGGTTTACATGTAATGTGGTAAGTTTTTTTATTATTATTCACTTAACTAACCATAACATTAAAACACATTCAACATTAGAATTTAATAAAAATAGTCTAGAATAATATGCAGTTATGCAACCTGAGACATGAGATGCTGACTTGATTATCTGAGGTACATGGACGAGGCCCAGGTGTATTTTGGAGCTGGGCTCATTCAGTGAATCTGGATAACGATGGACAATTACTAAAATATTCAAAAAATATATTGATTTGATTTAACCAAGGCTTGAATCAAGGCTGCTCTTTTAGGAATCTCTCATCTATAGGCAAAGAGTCTGAGCACGTCTTAATGTAAAAGTAGTATAAACCTGCACTGTAGGGCTGAGCAGTCTTTCTTTTGCTTTTATTTGATCGTTCGCTTTCATTCGAGCCCTGTTGCTGTATCGTTGCCGGGTGTCTAGACGCAGCAAGATCAAAAGGCCATTATGTATCTTTGAAGCATCATATACTGAACATCTGAGACTGGTAGGAAAAAGTTCAAATAAAATGAAAAGGAAAAATTTAAAAAGAAAAAAATATATAATAAGAATGTTAAGAGAAGAGGTCATTTAAGGAGAGCCGATGCTGTGGGATGTCTGGACGGAAATGACTGTAGATGTGAGTGAGTGTGTGTGTATCTGCGCGCGCACGCCCGGGTTCCAACCGCAGGGTTACGTGCCTTCACTCTCGTGCTTCTAATAGAGAAGCGGCACACATGACTGTGCGTTTCCGCCGCGTGGGATGCCAGATTGGTGCGTTTTACGCGCACACTCTGGGTATTGTCATTAGAACGGCAAAACTGGCCTTTTTTTCTCTCTGTGTCTGTCTCTCTCACACATACTGTGTCTCTCCCTCTCACTCGGTGTCTGTCTCTCACTCTCTGTCTGTCTCTATCAAGATTCTCGCTGTCTCCCTCTCATTTCTTGTTCTCTCTCTCTCTGTATGTCTTTCTCTCAGTATGTTCTCTCTCTCTCTGTCTGTCTCCCTCTATTTCCCCGTCTCTCTCTGTGTTATGTACAGTATTTCTATACACACCGCTCCGTGACAGTGATGCCGGCAGTTAACGCCATGCCCAACATGGCAACCTAACCTTCGACAGGTAACTGCCGCGAATCACGTAGCCCTGTCCGTGACGTCATTTCCGATGCTATTTAAAACCTTAGCATCCAATAAAATATTTAGAGGTTACAACGAGTTAGGAAGGGCTGCACGCGGAGATTAAAATGGACGACTTCCTGGTTTGGAGGAAAACGAACAGGAAACCGGATAAAAGTGAGAAAACGCTTTCTAGCGCGTGCATAACATTATTTGAATCATTACCGGCATCTCTATGGATCGCCATGGCGACAACGCGCTCTCTGCTGCTATGCGTTTTTTTTTTTCTCCTTTTTTTTTTGCGACGCAACCTGCGACTCCGCAATGCAGTGCTGGGGATTTTTAAATAATCCGAGGCATCTCAGAAATTGAACAGCCATGCATTTCATTAAAAATGTTTAAAGCCGTGTTTTAAGTGTTAATTTATATTAAACCGTGCATCAGATGTCATGACCAAGCCAGAGTTATAGAGTCTGGTGTTTAATTTGTCCTTTACAATGTCATTCTCCAACAAGGGCTTCGTCCTAAACCACTCCCTAGTCCCCTAGCTAGGCTGTACAAACGCCGCTATCCCGCATACTACAAAGTGCACACACACAGTGGTCGAGCGGTTTTTTTGGGCTGCAACCCGACACACGGTACCTTGAGCATCTCCTCCGCTCGTCAGCACGGCGATGGCTTTCCCAGCTCCCGACAGATTCTCAAAAAACTTCTTGGTGTCAGGTTTCGACATTGTCGATTCTCAGAGACAGCGAAAAACACAAATGTATTTATAAAAAATAAACCAAACGGATTAAAATTGTGCCGGCTCAGGGACACACTCTGCCCCCTTTTCCTGTCTCTCTCTCGCTCTACGCACGTCCTCTAACTGAGCTACGCCTCATTAGCATTACAAAAAATCCATCCAATGGCATGTCACGTCAAAAATGACGCTTATTCTCTTCCACCAATCAGATTTGTCATGAGTGGGACGCTTCCGCATAGGGTAACATGCGGTAGGCGGAACTAAGATGACTAGACTGAAAGGTGGATGGTGTGACATCTTTCTCAGCTTAAAAGGGTAGTTAAAACTCAGGACATTTTAGCCATTATATGGTTTACTGTTTTTTATGTTTGTTTGTTTAATAAATATATGTAGGGCTCATGATTGTGTAATATAGAGTGGCATATCCTTTTTTTTTTTAAATAATAATATGATAAACTGAATTTTAGTTCATTTTAGCAAACTACCCAAACATGACTGAGCAAAAAAAAAAAAAAATGGGTCACATAGGTAAATAAATAGCACAGAAACACATGGTAATGTGTATTTATGGTTGTTTTTCGGTTGTTTCTATGACCAAATAATTATAATAATAACAATAAATGTTTGTGATGTCATTCCTGTAAAATTACCCATTTTAAAAGTAATGAAAACTTTTGTTCTACCTGACATATCCCAAAACCTAAATACACAAGTCCTCCATATAAGCACACACTGTATATACTGTATGTTGTAATCGTCATTGACCTACAGTATGTTGAGATGCCATCATGGATCTGTGCTTCTTGAGTTTTAAGGGTTAAAATATAATGTTTTCATTTACAATTATATTTATAAGTACAAACATCTTCAGTGTATGAGTGTAAACGCTTAAAGTCACACAATCAGTCATATTAGATTCCAAGATTACACACTTTAATCCAGATATTCTTAAGAAAAATATTAAGATGAAGATTAGTAAGAGCATACTACTGAGACAGAATTGAAGAATTTCTTTGTATTTATTTTTTAACCTGGTGGGATAGTAGTTAGCACTGTGGGTAGCACTCCAGGGTCGAGGGTTCGATTCCCTCCTTGGGTCTTGTGTGCATGAAGTTTGCATGTTTTCCCTGTGCTTGGTGGGTTTCTTCCAGATACTCTGGTTTCCTTCCACAGTTCAAAGGCAGGTGTTCCCAAACTGCCTGTAGTGTGAGTATGTGTGTGTGTCCTGCGATGGTTTGGCACCACATCCAGGGTGTACCCTGCTTTATGCCCTAAATCTAATGGGATAGGCTCCAGGCCTGTTGACAGAAACAGCCAAAAGAGTAACAACAAATTGGAAATCACATCTGGAAAAAAGAGAAAGTTGTATAGATTGTTTACACTTCAGAACACAGATTATGTAATTGAGCGACATTCTTTAAGGTTATTTGTAAAAGACCTTTAAAGGTATTCAGAGAAGGGAGTGTTTCTAATATAATGAAAATTTGCAGCTCATTCATGTCCAGGGTGTACACACAAAGGATTAACTAGATCTTAATGCATTCTGGGAATGTTTGAAATAATTCTGGTAGTAGGTTTAGTTTAGTTAATTGCAAGAATGATAGGATAAATGGTTGTATATATAAGAAGATAAGATTTGCAGTGTAGGTTTACAATCTAGTTTTATGAACTTGTGAAACTGAAATAGGAGTGGAAGTAAACAGGTGAGCAGGGCATCATGGAGCAGGTATTACTTGAATCAAAAATTGAGCCAGTGACTGTTTTAAGTATCTACAGTTTCTATTTTTATTTGTGTCCAATAAATTTCCTAATACTAAAGATGATTTAAAGTCCGCTTAATTACTCTTAATTTTAAGTAGTTTAAATAGGTTTCAAAGACCGTTTACGGACACCTTGAGGGCTAGTGTATAAAAATTAAACAATTTCCAAATCCGTGGCTGGTGCACTAACAAAACAGCTCAGTGGTAATGCAGCGCTTAGGATGTCTGTAGAAGATATTGAAACTCCTGTCTCCAAAAGCGGGCTTCACGTGACATTAATATAATGACTCAAATATAATATAATACAATGTAATATAACAACTTTAATAAGACTTTAATATGAGGACTTTAGGAAATTAGTCCTGAAGACAACAAAAGGTCCCCAACAGGTCTCTAGTCTTGAATACGTCCTGCTGTCCTCTTTCACAACTCTTTGACCCGTGTCTTCTTGATAAATGTTGGTACTGTAGTAGACTTGGAGTAATCCTAAAAGATGTCTTCATCCTTTAGTTAAGAATTCTTCAACAATTTGTGTACACAATTATCTAATTTCGGTAATAATGTATACATTGATCCTCTATTACATTAAAACCACTGACAGATGAAGTGAATAACATTGATTATTATTTAAAAGTAGCACCAGTCAGGTCCTGAAAGTGGTGGGTTGTAAGCAGGAAAAACAGACAAGCGTAAGTACCTGAGTGACTTTGACAAGGGCCAAAATTTGCTGTCCAGATGACTGGGTGAGAGCATCAATCAATCAATCAATCAATCAATCAATCAATATCCTTCCCAATAAATCAATACCCAGCCAATCAATCAATACCCAATCAATCAAGCAAGCACAGGATCCCAACACCCAGTGATGCACATTGTAGTATTTCCAGCTCTACCACACCCACTTCACATCAGGCGTGGTAATTATTTACATAAATCACATGTGGTAGAGCAGGAAAAACACTAAATTGTACAGAACACAATGTATTGCAATGTAAACATCCAAATATACACCAAAACATATTTGTTTAATCAAATCTGTAGGTAGAACAAAAATAAGTAATGGTAAACGTTACAGTGATCCTCCAGATTTAGAAAAGATGAACACAGATGCAGGGTAAAGATTTGCATTTTAAGTTTGTGTCATGGCTCATACAAGAATAGATGCATTTGTTACACTCAAGCAGCCAAAGATTGCTGTCCTGGTGTCATCACCTAATTGTGCTGTGCTATTTCTTTGCCTTGCTCTGTGTGTGGTTGCTCACATGACATTTGCAACTCTGGTAACTGGATCAAATTGCATTCCCAGGAGTGACATCGTCTCAAAGCTACTGTCTTCTAACACACGTATGGTGCATCTTGGGCTTCATGAGGCATCAAACAAATGCTATTCAAACCAATAGAAAACTTCCCGGGTATTGTAATGCCTCTGTGAATTGGGCTTGTGTATCGATTTACGTAAAGCAGGATACTGAGATTGTTCATAACAACAGATTAAAAAAGAAGCTTTGAAATAGATTAATTCCAATGTTTATCGCACATTGTAGAAGTATATGATTAGGTTTGTGCACAAATCAATGATTATGGAAAATTTGATTCCATGACATTTTGTCCACTGTGTGGTTCTGGCCTGAGCAGTTTTTGCATGTGTTTGTTTTTTGTTCCTTTATTATAATACAGCTGTTATTTCCAACCAAGTAATTTGATTGGACAAGAGGCATTTCATGAGTGCTGATACAGAATATAACAGCACTGGGATGTTTAACTATACAGTATGTACAGGTGTTCTACAGTAGTTAGTGGTGTAATGCCCATTCAACTCAATTTTTTAATACAGTATAGTTCTGCCACTATTCGTCAGATGTACATTACTATACAGTGAAATTCTTTATTTTTCACATATCTCAGCTTTGTTAGTATGCAGGGTTCAGAGCGCAGGCACCCATGTAGCAGACAGGGTTATGGGGCGTGCTCAAGGGCCCAAAAATGGCAACCTGGTGGAGCTGGGGCTCGTACCACTGACCCTCTGATCAGTAACTCAGAGCCGTAACACACTGAACCGCCACCACCCTATGAGTTTAACATTTATTAAAATGTTATTAAAATATAATATGGCTGTATAAACTGTTCAATTCTATTTCCACAGTAGGTGATTTAATTACATTTTTCTTTATGTTCATATCCCATTTGATGTCTGAATAGAGCACAAAGACAGCCCTCTTTTTTTTAGGATTTTGGTTCATTCCAGCTGGAGAGTATCGGCTAGTAGACCACTCACCAGCACAGCTGTAGGAGTCAAGCAGAGATATGATGAACTGATACACTTCTGCAGCTGTGTTATCTGCAGTGGTTATTTTGATCAATTTTGACTGCATTTTGATATAATTGACTTATACCTTCAGGATTCTGGTTTGTAAAGTTCCTTTAGCATCAGTCATTAACTCATAAGTGATTAAGATTAGTGTTAATGTTAGATTGGTGTTCTTTGTTATTGTAGATGCAGATGACAATTAGACAATGTAGGTCGTGTCTCCCACCTTTTTTACAACTGCAGCAAATTTAGGTACAATTAACCTGAATTCACTATAATGCATCAGCAACACAAGCTGAATCCACATGTGTAAATGAATATTCGATGCAAATTAATTGTCTTTTTGAAGAAATTTTACCTTGAAAAACGAGCGAGTCTATACCAAGTACCGAATACCATGTATTACGCATGCCCTTCATGTTTTGACGGTGCGTCACATGATCACGATTGAGCCAATGGTTCTTCTCTCTCGTGCACTGAGGATGCACTATTACACTGTGACCACTCATGTGCACGTAAAGCATCTTTTATGTTGTGTTTGTTTCTGGTGTAGGACGACTTTCTCTCACACACCCACACCAGTTTACCAAATAGAGTTTCACCCATGCAAGGGTGTGAAAGTCGTCCTACACAGCAGCCACCTTCCCCACCGCCTGGTTTGCAAGCTAGTGTGTGTGTGTGTCCATATGTGTGTGCAGCGCAAGCTTGGGTGATTGAGAGTCTTTATTGGTAAACTGGTGTGTGTGTGTGAAAGTTGTCCTACACAGCAGCCCCCTTCCCCCACTTCCTCTTTAATCACTACAGTCACGATTCTTTTCAAAGGTAAAGTGCACGTTGATTTGTTAAATTTTTTACTTTATATTTACACTTAATTATTTTTATATGAATATTTTTGGGTTGTGGAACGAATCGTCTGAGTTTCTATAGTTTCTTATGGGGAGAATTGCTTTGATATACAAGCACAAAGCAATCCAAGGTTCCACTGTAATTGCATTTTTAAAAATAAATTCATAAAAAAAATGTGTAAATGTGTGTTATGTGGTGAGCCATTTCACTTTAATACAGCACTTTTGGAAATAAAGTCTCATATTACAACAGACGCCAGCAAAACGGGGGACAAAAGGAAACATTTTGACGTATCGAAGCACTGGAACAAGATGACGTATTGACAATCAATGTAATCATTTGGTTTATGTCTTCGCAACCTAACCTTAATGGACAGAGTATCAGTTGTGAGCCAATGGTTGTGTATCATGAGCTCTGTTACGTCAGAGAAAACAAAAAGTCAATAAAATATTCCAATTAAGTTCACCACTTCTCACCACGCCCCCCAACTTCCACAAACATGCTGAAGTGAGGACGACACTCCCCCGTCCAAACACACGTAAGCACTTCTTTGGAAACTTTCGGGCGTGGATAGAAACATGGCTGCAGTCCAACCACACATGTTTATACCAAACTTTGGACCAGGAGGATGAAGGTTTATAAAAAGGCTTCCAAAGAATTTTACAACAGGAAGTTTCAGAGTGATTAATTATTACTTTTATTTTTACAGTTTCTTTTTGCATGGTTTCATCTTTTCAACGAACATACAGCATGCTTGCAGTGATGGTTATGTCCCTGGCAGCCCAGTACTACTCGAGTGTTGTCACAGATTCTCCAATGACCTGCCCACAGCCACGTAGCCAGAATTTTTACTTACCAAGCTCACCTGGCATCACGGACTCCCTATCAGCAGGAATGTGAAGGGGCGGGGCTACTAAATATGACATGGTTGATAATGCATTATGGGTGAAGCCCTTTAAATTTTCTCTTCCCTGTGAAAGGAGGCAAGAAGACCAGTTCAGGGTTTTTCAGCATGGATTATAAAGTTCTGGGATAGAAATGAGTGCCATTGGGTGCGCCCTTAAGACTTAATGCTGAGGAGTGCTTTTACCAATGCCTCGACTTCAAGGACCCCACTCCGGAATGTGACATGTGACAGCCACGTCTGCTTCCTCATGTTAAATTCAAGACACGCTGCCGCAGTGACTGCTGGTGATTAGCTACTATGTCTTAAATGCCAGCCTTTCACCACCGCTACTGGACTGCGGTAGCCACGTTGTCTCCCTCGTTTTAACCCTCTCACCTCATGTCTGTTTCTTGTGGTGCTTTCCACCTCTTACACTGGCGGAGAAGACGTGCACCCAGCACAGGACGTGGGTTGAACCCTTCATGAGTGCGAGGTCTATTGTGTGTCATGGAAAGGCAGTGTGCAACACCGACCAAGACCTCAGAGCTGAGGGCGGGGAAATGATACTGGATACTGATTAGATCAGAAAAGGTAGTAGGAATTAAGGGAACTGCCCTCTTGTGGCTCAGATCCTATTTGACTGATCGTTTGTAGATTTAGATGGTGACCATTCCTCATGTTGTCAAGTGGAGCTTGGTGTTCCACAGGGTTCAGTTTTAGGCCCACTGCTTTTTTCCCTTTACATGCTTCCTCTGGGCAACATAATTCATAAACATGGTATTAGTTTTCATTGTTATGCTGATGACACACAATTATATGTCTCAGCAAAACCAGATGAGAAAAAACAGTTTGCTAAAATTGAGCAGTGTGTGCGGGACATAAGAGATTGGATGTTAATTAATTTTCTTCTGCTTAATCCTGATAAGACAGAAGTTCTAGTCATAGGACCACAAGTAGCCAGCCTTTCATTTGAAGCTCATGTAGATAATAGCTTTCTTTCACCTTAGAAATATTGCCAAGATAAGAAACATATTGTCACTAAGTGATGCAGAAAAACTAGTTCATGCTTTTATCACCTCTAGGTTGGACTATTGTAACGCTTTACTGTCTGGTTGTTCAACTAGGTGTATAAACAAGCTTCAGTTAGTACAGAATGCAGCAGCGAGAGTCCTCACTAAAACCAGAAGACACGAGCACATCACCCCTATCTTATCTACACTGCATTGGCTCCCTGTGAAATTTCGCATCGATTTTAAGATACTACTTTTGACATTTAAAGCACTAAAAGGTCTCGCGCCACAGTATTTGAGTGAACTGTTAGTGTCTTACAATATGCCACGCCTACTTCGATCAAAGAATGCAGGCTGCCTTTCAGTACCACGTATTATTAAAACTACAGCAGGGGGCAGAGCTTTTTCTTACAAAGCCCCAAAGTTATGGAATAGTCTTCCTATTAATGTTCGGGACTCAGACACAGTCTCAGTATTTAAGTCTAGGCTAAAAACCTATTTATTTAGCCAAGCATTTTTGTAAATAGTTTAACCTTAGGTAAAGGAGCAGATCTGGGGGACTCATGGACGTAGAGTATTCTGGTGAACTGGTATGTTTAGATGCTGTCTTCCCCACTCTCATTGATCACTCAGGTTTGTTGACGGTGAGGTGATTGGTTGCTTTACATCACAGGGAGCCCTCATGTCTGTGTTTCCCTCTGGCTCTCTCTTTTAGTTATGCTGTTATAGTTAGACCTGCCGGAGTCCCTGCTTGCACTTTGCACTAAATTTACATTTACATTTAGGCATTTGGCAGACGCTCTTATCCAGAGCGACTTACAAAAAGTGCTTTCATGTTTACATTACTGGATAGATACTTACACTGGGTTAACTAGGTCAATGACTAAGTGCGATTAGTCTAACACAACTGGGAAGAGTTTTTTTTGGGGGGGTGGGGGGGGGGGTTAGTCCTGTAAGTACTGGAGAAATAGATAAGTTTTGAGTCACCATTTAAAGATAGTCAAAGAAAAGAGTCTGGATGAATGCCGCTCTCGATCCCTGAAAGATGGTGGGACGAGGCGAGCAGTGCTAGAGGACCGGAGGGAACGTGGCGCAGTGGGTGGTGTGATTAGAGCAGAGAGGTAAGTGGGTGCTGGGCCATTTTTAGCTTTGTAGGCATCAGTGTTTTGAATTTGATGCGGGCAGCTACAGGAAGCCAGTGCAAGGAGCGGAGGAGTGGGGTGGTGTGGGAGAACTTGGGAAGGTTGAAAACGAGACGTCCTGCTGCATTCTGTATTCTGCATTCTTCAGTAGCACAGGATGAGTTGTGGACAGAGGTAGGCCAGCCAGGAGTGAGTTGCAGTAGACCAGTCTTGAAATAACAAGGGACTGAACAAGCACCTGAGTAGCCTGTGAAGAAAGAAATGGGCGGATTCTTCTGATATTGTAAAGAAGAAATCTACAGTACAAGAGCGAGTAAGGTTAGCGATGTGTGGGGAAAATGACAGATGATTGTCCATGGTTACCCCAAGATTGCGGGCAGTGGCTGAAGGAGTGATTTGATTGTTGTCCAGGGATATCACAAGATCTTGACCTGGGGATGAGTCACCAGGAATGAACAACAGTTCGGTTTTACTCAGATTGAGTTTCAGCTGATGAGCTGCCATCCAGGATGAGATGTCTGCCAGACATGCTGAGATCCGTGTGGAAACCCGCGTATCAGAGGGAGGAAAGGAGAAAACAAGTTGAGTGTCATCTGCATAACAATGGTATGAAAATCCATGCGATAATATGACCTTACCAAGAGACCGGGTATAGAGGGAGAAGAGAAGAGGACCAAGTACTGAGCCCTGCGGAACACCAGTAGAGAGTCTACATGGGGCAGATGTTGAGCCCCTCCACGTCACCTCATATGACCTCTTCTAGGTAAGAAGCAGCCCATGGCCACGCTGTTCCACAAATACCAAGGCTTGTGAGAATAGATAATAGGATCTTGTGGTTCACTGTGTCAAATGCAGCTGACAGGTCCAGGAGGATCAGGACAGATGACAGTTTAGCAGATCTAGCAGCATGGAGCTTCTCAGTGACTGACAGAAGGGCAGTCTCTGTGGAACGTGCCACCTTGAATCCAGATTGGTTGGGATCATTAAGGTTGTTCTGTGAGAGATAAAGAGACATTTGGTTATAAACATCCCTTTCAAGAATTTTGGAAATAAAAGAGAGAAGTGATACCGGACGATAGTTGTTAACTTCTGATGGGTCCAGACAGGGTTTCTTGAGGATGGGAATAACCCTTGCTTTCTTAAAAGCAGCAAGAACATGACCAGATGATATGGAATAGTTGATGATGGTTGTGGTGAAGGGAAGGAGGTCTCGTGAGATGGCCTGGAGCATTGTGGAAGGGATTGGGTCTAAAGAACAGGTAGTGGGGTTAGATGACAAGATGATCTGCTGAATCTCATCAGATGACAGGTTGGAGAATTCTGCTAAGGGAGGGAAGGGAAGTTCCTGAGGTTCTGCTGTAGGAGTTTGGTTGGGAGCGAAGGGCTGGCGGATTGCTGCAATTTTCCCATCATAGAATGTGGCAAAATCGTCAGCGGTCAGAGAGGAAGGGGCAGGAGGAGTCAGTGGGTTGAGTAGTGAGGAGAAGATGTTATGGAGTTTGTCAGGATCATGTGCAGAGGCTTCCAGCTTTTCTCTGTAGAATGCAGTTTTGGCAGAAGTCACGTCACATGAGAATTTGGGGAGAATAGTCTGGTAAGAGACAAGATCGGCATCAAGCTGCGATTTCTTCCATCTTCTCTCTGCAGTTCTTAATTCTCTTCTGTTGTTGCGCAGTACATCAGATAGCCAAGGAGCAGGACAAGACGTCTTCCTTGGTGTAGATGACAGCGGGCAAAGGAGCTCTATGGATGAGAAGAGAGAAGAGAGGAAAGTTTCAGTCACAGTCTCTAGTGGTAGAGAGGAGAAGGAGTCTGGGTCTGGGAGGAATGATAGGGTGCATGAAGACATAGAGGAAGGGGAGACAGAGTGAAGGTTTCTGCGGGTAAGAGAGAAATTTTGGTGGCTAGTTTTACACAGAATAGGAAGGGTTATGGTGAAGGATACCAGGTAATGATCAGATTTATGAAGGTGAATAGTAGTGAGATCTGTGACTGGGGAAGGGCGGCAAAAAACGAGGCCAAGAGAATTCCCTGCCTTGTGTGTGGGAGGGCAACTGTTTAGAGTTAAAGAGAAAGAGTTAAGGAGAGGGAGAAGGAAAGAGGATTGGAATTTGTCAGAGGGGAGGTTGAAGTCTCCTAGAACAGTGAGAGGAGTGTTAGCGGAAGGAAAAAGACTAAGCAAGAAGCATGTCCATTTTATCCATTATACATGTTGACTGTGACCATACCTAACTGCCATCTCTCCTTATCTTCTGTTCTCTCCTCTTCTGCTCTCTCCTCTCTCTCTCTCTCCCTCTCTCCTTTCCCTCTCCTTGTCTCTCTGTCGAGCTATACATGTCGCTCCTGAGTTGCCAGTGATCCAGACCCCTCTGCCCTCTGGACCTATCTAACCCGTCCTGGAGTCCTGCTTCTGGTTGGAGATCTCGTCGCATGGATGCCCCGTGTGGTCTGCCTGAAATCGTGTGGTGGCTGGGGATGGTTTCCATTAAGACTGTCCTATCATCGATTGATGCTCTGGGGACCTGTGACTTCAATTGTTCGATAGCTCAGGGTTGGAATCTCCTACAGTCTACCTGAGCCTCCAGGAACAAACTGGACTCCTTTTAATTAAAATTTTAACACATCTGCTGTTATACTGAACTTCCAGTACACATTATTATGCTGATCAATCCCTGCTATCCGTTATCACCCAGATGAGGATGGGTTCCCTGTTGAGTCTGGTTCCTCTCAAGGTTTCTTCCTATTACCATCTCAGGGAGTTTTTCCTTGCCACCGTCGCCCTCGGCTTGCTAATCAGGGACAATCTTATCATTTTGATTCATACACATTGCATACAAACTTACTTCTTTTTATTGTGTAAAGCTGCTTTGCGACAATGTCAATGGTTAAAAGCGCTATATAAATACAATTGACTTGACTTGACTTGATACTGCTCCTGACTCACACTTGCACACTTTCATTATCTTCACTCCATTTTTTAAATTATTTGTTGCCTCTAATATTTCCAAATGCCTCTGAACCATCCGTGTTGTTGGCACTGAACTACTGCCATACTGTTATTGAGTAAAACAAAAAGTCAGCACAAACAAATGTTTGGGTCTGCTCGGCCAGCCCATGGGTATGGAAATTCAGGTAGAGGGCAGGTTATTCAAATGAGAGCGGTGTCTTACAGTATGTAAAAACAACCTCAAAATATAAATGACCTGCTTCCTCACATGATTTCTGACTGACCACCTACTGAAAAATGTATAAGATGTTTAATCTCACAGCCTCTCCAGATACCCAAATATATGTGCGCAAGCCCTGAAAAAACAAGTCTTCACTTCACTTCCTTCACATTTAAAAACTATCCCAAAGTTTGGGGCCTGCTATAGCAAAAGCATACATCTCCACAATGTTTTAACAGTAATCTGGGATTGGCTGACCTAAGTAACCTGGTTGGATTATGATAGTGTAGGTTGTCAGATAAATAAGATGGAGCTTTTGAAGTCGTAAAATCTTGAAGTCCACTGTCAGTTTGACTGGAAGCCAGTGTAAGTTCTTTAGAATGGGAGAGATATGATCGAATTTCTTCTACCAAGCAGTAGTATACCTGCTGCATTCTGGACCATTTTGAAGGCAATTGAAGACTGGTTTGTACCATAATAGAGTGAATTGCAGTAGTCAAGACATACACACGTGGACAAAATTGTTGGTACCCTTCGGTCAATGAAAGAAAAACTCACAATGGTCACAGAAATAAATTTAATCTGACAAAAGTCATAATTTAAAAAAATTCTATGAATGTTAACCAATGAAAGTCAGACATTGCTTTTCAACCATGCTTCAACCAAGCATCACAGGTGTCTACAATCTTGTAATCAGTCAGCGGGCCTATATATAGGGCTCCAGGTAGTCACTGTGTTGTTTGGTGACATGGTATGTACCACACTCAACATGGACCAGAGGAAGCGAAGGAAAGAGTTGTCTCAGGAGATTCGAAAGAAAATTATAGACAAGCATGTTAAAGGTAAAGGCTATAAGACCATTTCCAAGCAGCTAGATGTTCCTGTGACTACAGTTACACATATTACTCAGAAATTTAAGATCCATGGGACTGTAGCCAACCTCCCTGGACATGGCCGCACGAGGAAAATTCATGACAAATCAAAGAGACGGATAATCCCAATGGTAACAAAAGAGCCCAGAAATACTTCTAAAGAGATCCGAGGTGAACTTCATGCTCAAGGAACATCAGTGTCAGATCGCGCCATCCGTCGTTGTTTGAGCCAAAGTGGATTACATGGGAGACGACCAAGGAGGACACCATTGTTGAAAACAAATCATAAAGCCAGACTGGAATATGCCAAACTACATGTTGACAAGCCACAAAGCTTCTGGGAGAATGTCCTATGGACAGATGAGACGAAAAATTTAACTTTTTGCTAAGGCACATCAGCTCTATGTTCACAGACGGAAAAATTGAAGCATATCAAGAAAAGCACACTGTCCCTACTGTGAAACATGGAGGAGGCTCTGTTATGTTCTGGGGCTGCTTTGCTGCATCTGGCACAGGGTGTCTTGAATCTGTGCAGGGTACAATGAAATCTCCAGACTATCAAGGGATAATGTGCTGGCCAGTGTCGGAAAGCTGGGTCTCAGTCGCAGGTCATGGGTCTTGCAACAGGACAATGACCCAAAACACACAGCTAAAAACACCCAAGAATGGCTAAGAGGAAAACATTGGACTATTCTAAAGTGGCCTTCTATGAGCCCTGACCTCAATCCTATTGAGCATCTTTGGAAGGAGCTGAAACATGCTGTCTGGAAAAGGCACCCTTCAAACCAGAAACAACTGGAGCAGCTTGCTCATGAGGAGTGGGCCAAAATACCTGCAGAGAGGTGCAGAAGTCTCATTGACAGTTAAAGGAATCGTTTGATTGCAGTGATTGCCTCAAAAGGTTGTGCAACAAACTATTAAGTTAGGGGTACTATCATTTTTGTCCAGGCCTGTTCCATGAGTTAATTTTTTTTATAATTCCATTGAAGCATGGTTGAAAAGCAATGGCTGACTTTCATTGGTTAACATTCATAGAATTCTTATTTATTATTACTTTTGTCAGATTAAAGTTATTTCTGTGACCATTGTGAGTTTTTTTTTCATTGACCGAAGGGTGCCAACAATTCTGTCTGCGTGTTTATATGCATGCATAACAGTTTCAAAGTTTTTTAGAAAAAGAAAAGGTGAAAAAAAACAGACCTAACAACAGAATTAATCTGTTTATCAAAGAACACTCCTAGATTTTTTGCACACGGGGAAATGTAAGAAATGAGATCACCGAGGTTAAGATCAGTTATAGACGATGTTGTATAGAAATCACTAGCGCCAAACAGCACTACTTTGGTTTTATTCTCATTTAGAGCCAGAAAGTTTAGTGGAAGCCAGAGCTTTACTTCGTGTAGACACTTTAACAGGACCTCAATGGGGCTTGAGTAATTACAGTATGTTTGATGGGAAGATAAAGTTGGTTATCATCATCATATAAAATGAAAAGAAACTCCATATTTTAAGAAAATGGAGCCCAGTGGAGGCGGCACGGTGGTGTAGTGGTTAGCACTGTCGCCTTGCACCGCCAGGGTCCGGGTTCGATTCCCGGCCAGACTTGATTCCCGTCTCTATGTGCATGGAGTTTGCATGTTCTCCCCGTGCTTGGTGGGTTTCCTCCATTTTTTCCAGGGTAATCCGGTTTCCTCCCACAGTCCAAAGACATGTAGGTTAGGCTAATTGGCGTTCCCAAATTACCTGTAGTGTGTGAATGAGTGAGTGTATATGTGTGTGTGTGTGTCTGTGCCCTGCGATGGATTTGCACCCTGTCCAGGGTGTACCCTGCCATGTGCCCTAAGTCTCCTGGGATAGGCTCCAGGCCCCCCCGTGACCCTGAATACAGGATTAAGCGGTATAGATGGTGAGTGAGTGGAGCCCAGTGGAAACAGATATAAAGAGTTTGGTCTCTTCAGCAGAGGAGTGACAGAGGCATGTCAGGGACCGTGCCAGTGCGCAGGCATAAATTAATAAAAGATAGAAAATCAGTCCCAATAGTATCAACAATTTAAAGTAGGTTTCAAATGATCAACTGTATCTTTACAGTTCTCAAGGGAAATGAGATCAAACATGCTCCAAATAGAAGGCATGAAGATGCATTAATGATTGCGGTCTAGATCTTTCTATCTTCTCAATGAAAAAAAGACAAAATTTTCACATTTTAGAACTTTCTGAAAGCTGGTTTGCAAGTGACACGTCAGAGAATGTTTTATAAGCCCTATCAAAGTCTCCACAGGCTGTTGGAGTGAAGTGATGAACCAAACGAGCCTGAGCCTTTGTATTATTTGGACATTGAGTAAGGGCAGCAGCAAAAGAAACAGAAAGTTTTTTTTTTGTCTTAGTTTTAAGGTTTAAACCAATGTAAAGAATTGTATTACAAAGAAGTACAGTTAAAACCCAGGTAAGCCTAATGAAAAAAAAAAAAAAATTAAGTCCTGGTATAAAGTTTGAGAGAACGATATGGTCAATATGTCATGATTAAAATTTGATTAACAAGTCAATATTGCCTCTCTGATAGGATGCAGAAAATACCCATTGTGTTCTACTAAAAGATTAAATATTTATGTGAGATACATGCATACTGTATATCAAACATTAATGAAGTAAAGAAGAGTAAAGATGAGTGGGAAAAAAAAATGATGTGAGCTGCTGATAAACTCCTACAGAAATAGGGCTTTAGAGGTGAAAGAGTTTTAAGCCATAGGGGCTTTGTTATAAGTACTCTCCATTTGGAAAAGGGATTTAACCAAGTAAATATGTGCAGTTTTTTTTTTAAAGCCACACTGAAGAAAAATCATATTATTGGTCTCAGTGTGCTATGTGTTTTTAGATGTAATAGAGCCTGTGTACTCTCAGTGGGGATGCAGCACATTAACTGACTCTGCGTGCTGTGTAATACTATAAGACTGTATTTACACAAGTCATTTTTTTACTTGATTCCTGCTGATTTGAGATCATACAAGAAGAGCAAAAAATTCAAATTATGCCACATGAAGGAAAAAGAAGGACTAAGAGAAACTGCTCAAATGTAAGCAACATGAAGTAAAATCCAGTGTTGTTTCACCACTTCATTTGAGACCATCTAGACCTATAGAGAATGGCATCTATCTATCTATCTATCTATCTATCTATCTATCTATCTATCTATCTATCTATCTATCTATCTATCTATAAACTGGAAGGCGTCATTCTAGTGTTAAGAGTTTTTTCACTGGAAATAAGGGGCCAACCCAAAAACAGCCCCTTCCTGTTCCAACATGACTGCGCACCAGTGCACAAAGTAAGGTCCATAAAGACATGATGAACAGGTTTGATGTGGAAGAACTTGACTGGCCTGCACCTCAACCAGATAGAACACTCTTGGGATGAATTAGAGCGAAGACTGTGAGCCAGGCCTTTTCGTCCAACATTAGTGTCTGACCTCACAAATGTGCTTCTGGGTCAAAAAGTCCCATAAAAACACTCCTAAACCTTATGGAAAGCCTCCTGAGAAGAGCTGAAGCTGCTATAGCTGCAAAGGGTGAGCCAACATCATATGTTACCCAAGTTCATACTGTATGCCTGTGAAGGCAGAAGAGCAAATACTTTTGGCAATATAATGTATTAGATTACATTAGATTCAACTTTATAGTTTGCGCAATGTAATATGTAGTTCAATGTAGTATTTATAGTACAGTATGTGCAATGTAGATGTACAGAGCCAATGAAATGCAGTTAGCATCTAACCAGAAGTGCATTAGTGGTTTATTTACACTAAATAATAATGTGTTATAACAAACAGAAAGTGCAGTAGGTGATAAGATATGGTGTGTGTATACAAATGGGACAAATGGGAAGTTTGTTTTGTTATCTGAGATAAACCAACATGAGCTTTAAAAGCCATTTACACACACGCACACACACACACACACACACACACACACACACACACACACACACACACACACACTAGTATATTGTATAGTATTTAGATTGTAGTATTTATATACAGTGCTGTATATGAATATTATAGAATTATATATTTCTAAATATTGATGAATATAATATATGTAGTTATTAAAGAGATTTTAAATATTAAAGCTCATGTTGGTTCATCTCAGATAACAAAACATAATTTTCCCATTTGTCCTGTCATCATGCACCTTTAATGCAAGTTTGCTCGGGTGAAATAATACGTCAGGCCATGGGTTTGCCACTTCTTCTGTAGGCAGAACTGATAATTATCTGGCCCCACACAACTAAATAAAAAGTTAATTTTGGTAAACTGCTTAAGCAGATACTACTTTGACAAAATCATACAGTATGTGAACATTGCCCTCTTTTACCCTCTCATCCTCTTTTAACCTCTTAATAACTATCTGACTTGAGAATCAGATCACTGATTCTGTATTGGATTTCTCATTATTATGACATTGAACACTGCAGGAATAGCAAAAAAAACTGATTTTTTCCCCCTCTTTTCAACCCTGTTGTCACTGCACTAGCAATAACAACAGTGACATCACACAACTCATTTCTCATTTGAATAACAACCAATAGCCACCAACCAATAGACATCATTTAAGCTGCCATTAATCTTTCAGTATAAATATATTTCATGTCTTTCAAGCTGACGTCTATCCTGTAGCGTTCTGAAGAGAATTCACCTGAAGCCCTGCCTGATATTAAAACCCACTATTAAACAGTTTTAAAGGGAAGAAACAAGTAACATCCAGAGGTGGTAGAATGTCCTGTAAGCCTGTAAAACTGGACTATGAAATTGAATTAAATGTATTTATTTTATTCTATTTTATACAGTGATTCTAGCATTATGGATGATACAGTTGAACACATACTGATGAACAAAAATATTCAGAGCATGAACGTAATATTATTGAATTAAGTTGCATTAACGTTTCATGTAGTCTTTTTTAGCTGAAAACAAACAAAGCCTCAAAATTCTTAAAAACTAATCATTTACATCCTGGAAATTTACAGCATTTTATCAGCATTCTGGATGTGTTTTTTTTGTTTTGTTCAGCATTTGTGAGAGACTACAGGTTTTCTACTAATTTTACATTTAAAGTCGAAAGAACGCCAAAAGTGTAGATTTAAAAATATGACATTTTTGAATAATTTTTAAAACATAAACTGGGATAATTGGTGTGACATTTTTACTTTATGGATTTTTTGTTTTTCTTTTACCTTTTTTTTTTTTAAAACAATGGTGAATCTTAATATGACATGTCCTATATCTCTTTCTTTTCCTCTATTGTTCTTTGTAGATTTCATCATCGTTGTACCTCTTGTACAAGACAAGACTTAACTGAACTCAGGAACATTCATAACGAGCAACCTCGGTTCAGGTGAGCGCCACATCACCTGACCGAGGTGCATTTTGGGGAATGAAGTCCAACATAAACTACAAATGAAAACAAAAGAAAACAAAATGTCTGTGGGCGCTTCGGCGCCCTCTAGTGGTATCCCCTGACAGTAATATTTTAGAGTATCATTATGGTTGTGTATGAACCATATGAATTATGCCTGCTTTTGGTTCCTGGAATTGCCCTGCAGCATCTTTGATCTAATGCCACTTGCTTTACTGTATATTCACATACTGTAGCTGCTTCTATTCAAGGTGACACATGGTTAAGTTCAGTGCCGTGTTTAAAGCTCCAACAGGGTTACAGTAGATGGACAAGCCTGGACTTGATCTCAAAACCTGCTAATCAGTGTCTGAGAGACTCAACCACTGAGGTACTGTATTACTCTAATCCACAAAGCAGTTTTCAGAGATCAAGTGCAGAGATCAGGTTACCTGCAAGTACTGATATATATATATATATAAAAAAAGATAAGCTCCCTTGGAATGTCAATGAACCTGTCAAATTAGCAGCCTGGAACTAACTGTTGTAGCATAAGATATTGTATTTTGAAATAGTGAATTATAAGATATTAGAAGATACACCATACTGTGCAAAAATCCTGAGCTACCCCTAATTTCTTAAAATTTAATTAAAGTAAATTAGAGAAATGGAATCAAATGTTTTGCTGTAACAGGTTGCAAAGTGCCTAAAGATCCAGTTTTAAAATCGTACATTTTGAAGTTTATGTAACAACCTCAGCAGCACCCTCATTTCCCCTCTCGTCTGTTCCAACCCCTCAGCATTCAGCATCACCAGTAGATTCATACTGTACAGTAGGTCACTGTGTGGCTTAACAAGCGAAAAACATTCTTCTGAAACTGGAATGACTGGAATGAAAAAGTCCTTTAAGAAGCCAGGAGAACTATTCCACAAAAAAAAAAAAAAAACCCACGAGGGGTGGATCAAGAGGTTGTTTTATAATGCTTTATAATTACTTAAGATTATTTGAAGTAATAAAATGACTCCACCAGAGGCATGATACAGTATACACACTGCAGTTCCAAAAGACTCCACAGAGTGGAAGCAAAACTCTTTTATTCCAACATACTGTATATAATATCTCTATTACCACTGATATTTACCCATCAAGACTTTTACCCAAAACAAATACAAATACTATAATATAATCAAAGGCAGGCATAAAGCTCAACTCAAAATTAAGAGCCATGATTGATATTTGAAATCTAACCTTATGGTCACATTGGACTCTTACTTCTCATGACTTAGCTAAGAGTACCCCTTAACCCATATACACAAAACTGCAGAAGTTAAATGTTTGTTAAGGACTAAGGCAAGGGTTAGTTGTTGCTGTCTTCAATAATAGGTGCAAAAGGTCATAAAACAACAAAATACATTTTTTTTTTCTGCTTTCATACATGAAATGCTCACAATAAGGCAGGCAAATTGTCAGTGCCGTTTGTATATATATCCTGCCCCTGGTTTTACACCAGATGCTCTTCCTGTCACAAACCTCTCATTTCCCAACCGGGCATGGGACCAAGCGCTGTCTGGAATGTATGGCATGTAGGGTTATGAGTTTTGGCAACCTACCGATAGCAGGGCTCAAACCCCTGACCCACCGATCAGCAATCAAGTCTCAACTGCATGAGTCACTGACCCGCTTGTATATTAATCAAAGCTATCATGAGCACAAACACACACACACACACACCCAAACACACACACAGAAGACTGGGGGCGGGAGGGGGAAATCACATGGTCTGTTTCCCGTCCTCAACCATGCAGTTTCTGTGAGTCTGCGTTCATGATACTTTCAGGTTCCTGATCTTCGGCTGACTGTCCTCTCTCAGTACATCAGTAAATCTCCTCTTTGGTCATCCTCTAGACCTCCTGCCTGGCAGTTCCAAGCTCAACGTCCTTCTACCGATACATTCACAATCTTTCCTCTGAACCTGTCCAAACCACCTCAATCTGTCTTCTCTGACTTTATCTCCAGCTCTGCCTCCTGTCTTTTCTTCTATTCTACTATCTCTAAGCCATAGAGCATCGCTGGTCTCACCACTGTCTTCAATACCTTTCCTTTTGTTCTCACTGATACTCTTTTATCGCACAACACACCTGACACCTTTCTCCACAGATTTCTCCAATCTGCCTGCACGCACCTCTTCACCTCCTTCGTTGCTCTGGACCGCTGACTCTAAGTTCTTAAAGTCCTGCACCTTCTTGTAGCCTCACCATTGCACTTATTTTTTTAATGGTAATATGACACTTTGGGTTTTCAGTAATAAAGCTGCATGGCTTTATTAGACCTTGACATCAGCCACTCGTTGTCAGTATTCAGCTATGGAAACTGAAGCAGTGATGTAAAGAATGCATTTTTGGTGATTTTCATGACAAGCATGACTCAGATGATATTTAAAGTTCATCACAGCTGCATGATGCACGTGTAATTTCATGGGACTTCACTTATAATGCCACAGTCATTGATGTAAATTCATCAGGATTTCTTTAAAGCACATTTGTCAGGAACAGCCATGTTTTTGATATGAGCTTCTCACAAGTATGAGTTGCTTTTAGCGCTAAAATGTTTTTGACCTTTTCTTTTTCTTTTTTTTAATTAAAAAAAAAAATCTTTTATAAGCATTAGCATTCCCATTGGTAAATATGTTCTCTCAGTAGGAGTTACCTTTAGCCTTAAGAATGTTGTGAAAATCATTCCGATTCATAAACCCAATTTTAAGAGAATTACATTTCAGAAGCACATGTACAGTACAGACCGCGAGAGATACACCATCCAAAAGTCTTTCATAAAAATATTTTATTTGAGTTTTATTATAACATTATCTTATTATTAATATACGTTTTGTCACATATGATCTATTTTGGCTTAAATAGTAAGTTAAATCAACGAGAAGACGTAGAAAAAATACAGACAATGATCGATACTGCTTGAAAAGAAAGAGCGAATGATAACAGATGAGTTCGGCCTCATTTTCGGAGCATGCGTTTCTCCAGTCGCTGAAGAATTTCCCTCACTGTCACATTTACTATCTCCCATGCACAGCGCTCATGAGCCTGAGAACAAAGAGAGAGAGAACAAGAGGAATGAAGCTTTCTGTGCTGTAATAGATTCAATTATTTAACATGATAGAGTTTAGGGCTGTTACTTTAATCATTTCTAATATATGAAAAGAATTACCATGTTGTCCTGAATGAAAGCCTCCAGTTGATGAAAGCACCTAGCTACAGGCTTGTGGTCGACGTTATGAGGGTGATGAGCCTGGAAAAGAGCATACACAGGGTAATTAATAATAAATAGATTAAATAGTACTACTGTACATTTTGAAAGTGTTCATTCTTGTTTAGTTTAACTTTAAAAAGTTAAACTTGTACATAGATCTTCGTCAGAAATTATACAGAATAAAATCCTATACCTCAGGAAAAGAGCTTTAAAGAACCCCTTTTTCAGATCTGATCTAATCTAATCTAATCTAATCTAATCTAATCTAATCTAATCTTATATTTTATGATTTAACATAATATGTCATCCACTTTTAGAAAGTTATAAAAGTTTTCATCAGTAGATGATTACTTTTTAATTTTTTTTTAATACTAGTTAATAAATAACTATATCATTTATTTATAAACATGCCTTCCACAATGACATTTTAGTTCATTCTTAATTCTCATCCACTTATTTGCCAGTAAATATTTAATTATAATTTTTGTTACTTGCAAGATGTTTATAATAATGAAATGCACAGCAAAAGTATTTGTCTTGAATTAACACCCAGAGTGTTGATTTAACACTTTCAGAGTACATTCGTGACCATTAGGTCATATTTAAACACTCGGGGTGTTAAATCAACACTGGGATTTTTGCAGTGTGCGTTTCTCTTTTAAATAATAATAATAAAAAATTAAGATATATCGCGAAAAAGAAAAACAAGAAAAGTTTTAGATCCATTGACAGAAAAATGATAAGAAGAGAAGTGTCTATGAAGATTGTCAGTCATCTAGGAAAGGTTATCTGGAGGTTAAGGAATGAAAGCTGGACTTTCTTGTCAGGCTGATATGTTTCATTACTCATCAGAAGGAGCTACTTGGAGGACCTAACAAGAAAGAAATGCAGTTGACATGGCTCAACTTGCAGATAAAAGAAGCAGATCCATCAGCCTAGAGAACAAGAATTTTTTTTTTCAAAATTTGTTGTACTTCAAATGTAAGTACTTTAAAAAAAAAAAAAAAAAAAAAAAAAAAAAAAAAAAAAAAAAAATTATATATATATATATATATATATATATATATATATATATATATATATATATATATATATATATTTTTTTTTTTTTTTTACAATATTTACTAATGTTTACACTTTATTATAACCATCTTTTTAAAAAAGTAGAATATGTCTAAAAATAGATTTTAAAGTTTTATATGTAGTTTGTTGTAGGTATATATTAAAACAGCAATAGTTAAATCCGAATACATTCAAAGTATTTTTTACTTCTTAATTTTTTTTTTTCAATTGACGTAATGGCTATTAATAAAATGCAACAACAAAAAAATACTGATAGTAATAATGTAATATACTGTATATGCTTTTTATATACTGCATAGAATAAACCAAGATAAATAAATAAATATATGAATAATGAACTTTTTGAATTGGAATTGAATAATGAATTGGCTAAGACATGGTTGAAGGGGGAAAAATGCACTTAAGTACACATAAGTACCTGCACTTTTGTGTAACTCTATGAAAATAACTGGAATCTGAATGAATATGCAAGGTTTTTATACAATAAAACTGTTAACACCAAAGGTAGTATTCTGTCTATAGCTTATGCTGAACAGTTAATGTGCTGGAAAACTTTTCAAAACACCATTATTGTTTGTTGTACAAAAAGCTCACACACATCCCTTCTAAAGAATGTAGAGAGAGAGAGAGAGAGAGAGAGAGAGAGAGAGAGAGAGAGAGATGTAGTATATAAACATATTGGACCATATGTTAACTTACACATGAAGTTAGAGTGTGTTGTGTGTGCTGGAGCATTTCGATGAAGTCTTCAGGATTGGGATTTTTAGAGTAAAGGGATTCTGCTTTCTTCATGACATCAGACAGCAGCTTGGCATTGAGCTCCACCTAAGCACATGATAAAAACCAGCATGGTAAGATTAGCAAACATTGCTACAAAATTCTTAAAATGTACTCACACATGAACAACTTTCTCATATCAGTATGAAGGAAATGTTTTCAGAATGTTGCAGTAATGTTATTCCTAGAATATTACGGTCTAATCTTTGTCAGGCATTCGAGTCAAACCGGGACTTTTGATTGTGTAGAACAACAAAACACAGTAATAAAGGTAAAACCTAAAACTTTATTTCACTAGTGCTTTACACACACACACACACACACACACACACACACACACACATATATATATATATATATATATATATATATATATATATATATATATATATATATATATATAAATTCATTATATTAAGATTATTAAGAATTAAGATTACTACTTCACCTGATGTAGCATGTAGGACGGATCACAAAGTCTGTCCTTGTTATAGTGATGAGCACATGTCTCAGAAATTCCATTGCTCTGTTGAACACACACATTCATACAGATATAAATAATAATTCATATGTAGACATTTTAATAAGTAAATGTTTGAACATGAGACAGTGTTAATTTACCATGCTGCTTAAGGCTTGAAGGAGGTTTCCCCATTTTATGAGCTGCGTGCAGTGTTTATGCGCATGAAGCAGAGCCAACAGGCTGCTAACGATGAGCACTCGCATCCAGATCATCTTTGATGCAGTTCTGGGATTGAGAATTTTAGAAATAATTTAAATAAATAATAATAAATAAAAATTAGACATGCTTCTATTCCTTCCAAATGAATTGGTTCTATACATATTTTCATGATTTTTGCATGTAATAATTTTGTGAACCATTGAATTGTTACGTTGTTGTGTTGTCGCTCTGTCGCTCTGTTTGCACACTTGCACGTGCACTTTATGTCTCTTTTTTTTTTGTATAGCACTAGATAGTTTTGTTTTGTTAATTTAAAATGTAAATCTGTCATGTTTGACCTAGTCAGCTAATTAGATCTCTCAGTTAACTAGCTAGTTCTGTTCATTTATGTTGTTAATTTATGTTGTGAATTCATGTTGCATGTATGTAGAGCCTTGGTCCTAGAGGAACGCTGTTTTGTTTCACTGTGTATTGTACTGTATATGGTTGCAATGTCAACAAAAGCCTACTTGACTTGACTGTATGAACAGGCTTTTTTTTTTTTTTTTAAAAAGTGCTAGTCTCTGTTGTGCCACTAGGTGGCAAGATGAAGCAAGATGCTTCATTTCAACATTAACAAGCTGAAAATCTGTTACTGTAATAAGGACTTTTATTTATTTATTTATTTATTTATTTTTACTGTAGTTACAGATCTCTTTCCAAAAGAATAGATTAAGTCATTTCTTAGTAATGAGAGAGAGAGAGTAATTTGTAAAATCACATCTTCTACATGTTTTATTTGTAAATGTTTATGCAAATTATGTGGTTTATCCTCACACACACTTTTACATCATAGACTATTTATAGTAGCTTTATAACACACAGTATAATCCCAGGTCAAGGGGGTGAATGATTGTGCGAGCCAGCGTGTATATTCAGTACTGTTCAAAAGCCTAGACACTCTATATGTTTTTATTTTTTTCAGTAAATAGATTAAAAGCTTACTTTGACTCATAAAAAAACGCGAAATGTTACAGATTGAGTTTGTTTAGTTCATTACTGTTAATTGCCCTTTCTTATAGTTCTTCTAATGTATAAATGTTTCATTTAATTCCTTTTGAATGCTTTTGAATTTCCACTGGATAAGTGCATTACTACATACATTAACATAAACTTCAAGAAAAAAGTATCTTGTTGATAGCGATTTGCATTGTAGTTCTATATTTTAAAGGGGTACAGTTCAGCACTCCTGCTTTAAATGCTAAAAGTCTGCAAAAGGCTCTGGATATCGTCATATTAATCGTCTTTACAAATTAAAAGACATATTTGCATGAACTACAGAAAGGTTTGGTTGGCTTACCTGTAGTCGAGATCTGACTCGTTCTCTGTGCTGTGTAGAGGATGGAGGTGTGATGCTGAGCCCTGCAGCTTCATGGTGCTTTTATAGGAAAAAGGATGCTGCAGCAGATACACCACACCTGTCACTCTTACCCAAAATGAAACCAGATGATTCCCTCACCACATTCCATTCCAGTTCACCATATGGGAGTCCCCCTCGGTAGAATGTGTGGAGGTGTGTAATGGTTTACCTGAACTGCCTTTTGAGGCCATCTTAAGAGGAAGTGTGACAGTTTGCAATTCTTTTTAATGTGCATTAAGTGAATGGAAAACACCCCTGTTAGGTACCATTCCAGCACTAGAGATTACCTGTTCAAAGGCTGATAATGGAATGGACGAGCGTGTATTTGAATTTGGCGTGTTTTTGTGTGTTTCAGTAGGTACAGTTTTTAAAAGTATATAACAGACTTAAATTCACATCTGAAGGAAGTCACAGGGGCCATGGAGCTTATCCCAGTGACCTCAGGGCATAAGGTCGGGTATACCTGGATGGGGTCTTAACCCATGGCAGGGCGCAAGCACGCACCCAATCATGCAAACATCAGTTAACCTACTGTGCTTGCCTTTTAATCAGGACAAATCCATTAGTTTAGCATTTGTGTTATTCCATATTCAAGTTTTTTAAAAGGTTTTTGTGTACAATTGCTGCAAGCTTGTATAATTTAAGTCATATTCTTCTACTAAAAAGTGGTGAATCATGCAACTTCAATATTCAATGGATGTTTAATTCATTAATTCATTTGTATGGTATGATGGTTATCAAGGAGTGAGCTTCCCATCCCTCAACAGCATGGGTGTATTAACTTAAGTGCACTTTATAAAGTCAGAAAATCTATAAAACACAATCTTATTTTTCACATATTTATTCATTCATTCATTCATTCATTCATTAATTTATTTGTTTGTTTCTTTGTTTATCTATTTGTTGGGATTTCCTCCTAAATCGTTGAGAAAGACCTCGATTTGTATAACTGGATTTCCAGTAGCGTCACAAGTCGCTGTGGGTTATTTGTTGCCACAATAATGTAGATATCACATTTGTCTCCATGGTAACACAGCAGGTACACCTGCATTCTTCTTGAATGATGGATCAGATTGGGGACCAGAGTGCAGGAAAGCCAGAGGTTCTGGAGAAAATGAAACTGAAAGCGGCCTGTTAGGTAATTATAATTAATAACTGTTATTTGAGAGTAACGTCACTGTGAATAATGAAAAGGCCTTTTGAACTACTTAACTAATTAAATTCAAATGAAATGTTCAAATTGAGATTAACTGACTAAAAAAAAATAAAAAATAAAAAAGACTGTATGTAGAACTAGACATTTATACATCAGGTATTATTATGCCTCAGTGCTCCAGGGTCCCGGGTGCTAAAAAAAAGTTGCAGATAAAACGCTATGCATTTATCATTTGAATTGAACAACTGAAAAACCGAACACATATAATGTTTGAGAATCTTCCTGTTGAGCCAGTTCTTAGACCAGGTTATTGGAAATTACAAGTTTTTTTTTTTTTTTCTAAGAGTGTCTGCCAAAAAATAGAAACATTTAGATACAACACCCTCAAACCAGGAAAAGGGTGGTGTATGGAAATCCTCGACGCATTATGTATTGTAATACATCAGTACATGCCATCCAGACTTTGCCCTAGGCATTCTATGGGGTTAAATTAGCAGCTACTATAGAGTCATTGTGTGCTCAAAGACACGTGGATATACATTCGTGTAAATGACATGACAGGCTATTAATCTTTAAATGATGTTGTCTTGTGTCACAGCATCGATTGCATTTGATTATGAGAGATGAGAAGTCTCTGTACTGTAAGTGAAAGTAAGATGTCCTGAAACACTTCCAGTTTCCAAATGTGATCTGATGTAATAATCATTCTGAAAGCTTTCAAAGGACATGGCTCACAGTGGTCCACCAGGCCTGTAGCAACACTGGCTGATGCACTTCACATAAACCCATGTATATTTTGATCATAAGTTTATTTTTAATTTATTGTTTGGTATTAATTGCAGTTTAGGTAGCAGCAAATCATTTACATGTAACATTCTTTTTTTTTCTTTCTGGTTGGACCCATAGTACAGTTGCAAATTTGCTATTTCAATACTTCTTGGGCCTAAACTGTAACTTTTTAGTTTATAAAATTATATCTGGCGTAAAACCTTTGCCAACATGGACTATTCCACCCCAAACTGCAAGACAAGTAAACTTGAACTTATATCTTGATCAAAATAATAATTATGTAAAAGTATAGACCAAAGTGCTAAAACATGCAGTTCCTCTAATGTCCACTAGGAGTCCGAAAGTGTCCAAAAGGAAGTAATTCCCCATATTCCCCAAGTTATGATACCCAACTTTACAACAAAAATTAATGTTTACCGCCTGGCACAAAAACAGTTTTGCTCTCCATAGCTAGATTTGCCGTTCATGATAATTGTGCAAGGTGTGTGTGTGCATCTGTGTGTGTGTGTGTGTGTGTGTGTGTGTGTGTGTGTGTGTGTGTGTGTGCGTGTGTGTGTGTATAAATGTTTCATATAACTCATCAGTTAAAATTACATTAAGCCATAAGATTATGAATAATTATTGGCGTGGCTGATTTGAATGACAGCTGCATTGCAGGTGGCAAACTGCTATCTCACTGGTATGCATCGCTTTAGCTAACAGGAATCATTGCATTTAAACTTACCACAAGAACTGTGGGAGCTGACATGAGATAACATGTAGGGTATGTATGTCAGAATTCAATCAAAGCTATTAGCACTTGAATTAATATTACCCATTGTAGCATTTTAGCTAAGATAAAGCTAAGCTCGCTAACTTGTAGGTAGAAAGTGAGTTAGGTAGGTGGGTTCCAAAAAACAGCCAGTCATACAGATGCCCCTTCTGATACATTCCAGTCTAGCGACTAGCACGAAGGATGCTGCACTAAGGACTGGGTTTGAGGCATTGGATGGGAATAAATAAAATAAATAAATAAATTCCAAGCAGCTGATTTTACTTTTAAAATGAGTGTAAAAATATTAAATGTAGCAAACTTGAAAGGAGGTAAAAATTTATTTCGGCAATGTATTATTTTAGTATTAACATTATACAGAGACAGGAGGAAAACCCTGCCACACCTGTTACCGAGTAAATGTGTGTGATTCCTGTAAGCATATCTATACTGGCACTCCTATAATAACGGTTACTTCAAAAGAAGTGGGAGAAGAATAAGTCCTTGCAGGGAAACAGATCAAATCTTTAAACATTATTGGCAGGGGTTGTTCTATTCTAATAAGGCCCTGTTACTATATGACACATACTATGTACACTCAAGGGCAAACTGTAGTAGATTTAATTGTAATTGTGTTTTAAAAACTGGCTATTTGGTTCCTATGCAACTGTTATGGTTTTTTGTTTTTTTCTTCAAGTATTCATGCATTTTCAGGTGATGCAATATATACAGTAGAAGGATAGAGTTTAGAACTTGGAGCCAAGAATTTCTGTTTCTTGTTTCCTAAATCTGTTATCTGGTACTTCCACAAGGAAACATCTCCCTTGGCAGATTGATTCTGTTCAATTAAGATACAATAAAAAAAAAACAGTTATTATTATTATTTTTTTTTAACTTGAGCCATATTTAGCAGCAATACCTTGAAGTAATTGTTTCCTGTATGTCTTTATCAGTCTCTCACATCATTTTGGCCCATTCTTCTTAATGACATTAATTCAATTCATTGAACTTTTTGAGAATTCACTCCCACCACAGGATTTTAGTTAGGTTGGAATAGCCTAATCAAAGTCCAGGCTTTGATTAGGCTATTCCAAAACCTTGATTTTTAAAATTTTTTTTACAGTGCCTTGCAAAAGTCATTTGACACCTTACCACTTCTTGAACTTATCCACATTTTGTTATGTTACACCCACTAATATAAATGTATTTTATCGGGATTTTATGACACATACTTGGGCGGCACGGTGGTGTAGTGGTTAGCACTGTCGCCTTGCACCGCCAGGGTTCAGGTTCGATCCCCAGCCAGGAGTGCATGGGGTTTGCATGTTCTCCCCGTGCTTGGTGGGTTTCCTCCGGGTACTCCGGTTTCCTCCCACAGTCCAAAGACAATTAGGTCGGGCTAATTGGTGTTCCCAAATTGCCCATAGTGTATGTGTGTGTGTGTCTGTGCCTTGCGATGGATTGGCACCCTGTCCAGGGTGTACCCTGCCATGTGCTCTAAGTCTCCTGGGATAGGCTCCAGGCCCCCCGTGACCCTGAATACAGGATTAAGCGGTATAGATGGTGAGTGAGGGAGCGTGACACATACTTGTGGCACACAATTATGAAGTGGAAGAAAAATGATAAATGGTTTTCAGTACAAACGGTTTTCCATCTTTTGCTGCAATTACAGCTTCATGTCATTTGGAATATGTCTCTACTAGCTTTGCACATCTAAAGAGTGAAATATTTGCCTGTTCTTTGCTCAAGCTTAGTCAGATAGGATGGAGAATATCTGTAAGCAATTTTCAACGTTCCTCAATTGGATTTAGGTCCATGAATATGGAAAAACACATGAATATGCTTTGATCTAAACCATTCTATTGTATCTCTGGCTGCATGTTTTGGGTCGTTGTCCTGCAGGAAGGTGAACCTCCGTCCCAGTCTCTTGCAGACTCTAACAGGTTTTCTTCTAAGATTACCCTATATTTGGCTTCATCCACCTTTCCTCATCAACTCTGACCAGGTTCCCTGTACCTACAGAAGAAAAGCAACCACACAACACAATGCTTTCTTTCAACAATGTTTTTTTTCTTGTCACTCTTCCAGTGCATGACTAAAAGTTGTCCTGTGGACAGATTCTTCCACCTCAGTTGTGGATCTCTGCAGCTTCACCAGAGTTACCATGGGACTCATGGTTGATTCTTTGATCAATGCTCTCCTTGCCCTGCCCATCAGTTTAGGTGGACGGTCATGTCTTGGTAGGTTTGCAGTTGTGCCACTCTCTTTTCATTTTCAGATGATGGATTGACTAGTGCTTCAGGAGATGTTCAAAGCTTGGGATATTTTATAACCTAACACTGCTTTAAACTTCTTTAGCTTCATGATGCTGTTTTTTTTCATTAATGTTCTCTAACAAAACTCTGAGGGCTTCACAGAACAGCTGTATTTATACTGAGATTAAAATACACCATTTACTAATTTACTAATTAGGTGACTTCTGAAGGCAATTGGATGCTACTGAATTTTAAGTAAGGTTATCAGAGTAAATATACTGTGATATACTAATATAGATTTTGAAAACGATTTATAATTTTCCTTCCATTTCACATTTATGTGCCGTTCTGATGTAGATTTACTGGTGCGTTTTGAATCACTGTCCTGTCGCATGACCCAATTTTGAACCCAATTTGCAAATTTCGAAGTTTTAACTGCCGGACAGATGACCTAACGTTTGGCTGTAGAATATCCTTGTATACAGAGGTTTGTGATCCACTCATTGAGACTGAGAGGTGCCCGAGTCCTGTGGCTGCAAAACAATCCAAATCATCACCCCTCCACGGTATGGACACGGTACCGACAATCTGTATGAGGTATTTCTGCTGAAATGTTGTTTGGTCTTCGCCAAATACGGCACTGCACATCAAGGCACACTTTAGTCTTATTTGTCCAAACGATATTGTTTTAAGCGCTTGATGGTTTTGATTAGATGCAGTTTTACAAAACTACTAGTCATCCTTCCGTTTTCTTTTTAGACAGAAGAGGTTTCTCCTGGGACCCTTCCAAACAAACTGTGCTTGTTCAATCTCCGTGTTCAATCAATTTCTCTGAGCATTACATGATCTGACCTTGGGGAAATGTGCTGGGACTTTCCACTGCTGGGAAGATTGGCAATTGTCTTGATTGCTTTCCACTTGTGAAAAATCTCTCTCAATGGAAAACCCTGTAAAAGTTTGTAAATGATTTTATAAGCCTTTCCACATTGATGTGTAGCAACAATCGTGCCCCGAAGTCCATTGCGTTATGTCTTCCCCTGTTGGTATTGTGGTAACACACACTCTGTTAATGCTCCACACTAGCAAAATGCCAAAACATCTTTAATACAGCTCTGCACTTCTGCTTATGATCAATCAAGGGTTGATGATTAGCACACCTGACTGCAACAATTCCCAATCCTGTGGAAGCAGTAAGGGGGTACTTGGTATTGCACACAATTTGAGCCAGATGAATTTACCAGGGAAGAAAAGAATAAAAAATGGCTGCAAAACCTGGTTATTTAGTATATTCAAGTTATCAGTTGTCCTCATAAATTGGGATCATAGCATTGGTGAGCTTAGACCTGACCAACAGAATCACCACCAGGCTTATACGGTAGGCACTAGGCATGAAGGGTGCATCACTTCATCTGCCTCTCTTCTTTCACTGATGCACCTGGACTCATCAAACCACATGGATTTGCAATTTTCCTCTGTCCATTCTTTATGCTCCCTAGAAACCTGACACCTGTTTTTTCCCTATTAGCTACGCAAATAAGTGGTTTTCTTACATCTATGCAGGCTGTTTAGTCCCAATCCATTGAGTTCTGTTCACATATACAGTATAAGTGTCACGGTGATGTAGTGGTTAGCACTGTAGCCTCCCACCTGTTTGATTGAGGGTTCCATTCCCACCAAACGGGACTACTTACTGTATGGCTTTCTTTCAACAATGACTTTCTTCTTGCCACTCTTCCATTAAGGCCAGACTTGTGCATGACTAATAGTTGTCCTGTGGACAGATTCTCTCACCTGAGCTGTGGATCTCTGTAGCTCCACCAGAGTTACCATGGGCCTCATGGCTGATTCTCTGATAAATGCTCTCCCTTCCCAGCTTGCCTGTCACTTTAGGTGGACAGTCATGTCTTGGTAGGTTTGCAGTTGTACCAAACTCTTTTCATTTTCAGATGATGGTTTGAACAGTGCTGTGTGAGATGTTCAAAGCTTGGGATATCTGATGACCCTGCTTTAACTTCTCCACAACTTTATCGCTGGTCTGTCTGGTGTGTTCCTTTGGCTTCATGGTGCTGTTTTTTCATTAATGTTCTCTAACAAACCTCTGAGGGCTTCAAAGAACAGCTGTATTTTTAGACTGAGATTAAAATACACACAGGTGCACTCTGTTTACTAATAAGGTGACTTCTGAAAGCAATTGGTTCCACTGGAATTTTAGTTAAGCCCATCAGAGTAAATATACTCTGATATAATAATATAGATTTTGAAAACCATTTATAATATTCTTTGTGTTGGTCTATCACATAAAATCCCAATAAAACACATTTACATTTGTGGTAACGTGACAAAACGTGGAAAAGTTAAAGGGGTATGAACACTTTTGCCAGGCACTTTATTTTTAAGCCATTCTGATGTGGATTTACTGGTGTGTTTTGGATCACTGTCCTATTGCATGACCCAATTTCGACCAAGTTTTAACTATCGGACAGATGGTCGAACGTTTGGCTGTAGAATATCCTTGCATACAGAGAAGTTTATGATCAACTCAATGACTGCAAGGTGCTCCAGTCCTGTGGTGGCAAAACAACCAAAATCATCACCCCTCCACTGTGGTGCTCGGCAATTGGTATAGGGTGGTTCTGCTGAAATGCTGTTTGGTTTTCACCAAATATGGCATTGCGCATCAAGGCCAAACAACTCCACTTTAGTCTCATTTGTCCAAAGGATATTGTTTCAAAAGTTTGGTGTTTTTGATTAGGTTTAGTTTTACAAAACTACAACATCTAGGCAGACACCCTTATCCAGAACGACTTAATTTTTTATCTCATTACATCTGAGCAATTGAGGGTTAAGGGCCTTGCTCAAGGACCCAACAGTGGCAACTTGGTGGTTGTGAGGTTTGAACCTGGGAACTTCTAAACCGTAGTCCAATGTCTTAACCACTGAGCTACCCCTGCCTCTACAAGTCATCCATCCTTTTTTTTCAGACAAAAGAGGTTTCTCCTAAGACCCTTCCAAAAAAGGTCTTCTTTTTCAGTCTTCTTCTAATTGTACTGTCATGGACTATAACATTTAACATGCTCAGTGAGGCCTGTATGGTCTGAGATGTAGCGCTTGGGTTTTTTTTTTTTTTTTGTATTTCTCTGAGCATTACATGATCTGACCTTGGGTTAAATGTGCTGGGACGTTCCAGAAGATTGGGAAGATTGGCAGTTGTCTTGAATGCTTTCCATTTGTGAATAATCTCTCTCTCTTTGTAGAACCCTGAACTCCAAAAAGTTTGTAAATGATTTTATAAGCCTTTCCACATTGATGTGTAGCAACAATCGTGTCCCTAAGTCCATTGCTTATGTCTTCCCCTCTTGGCATTGTGGTAACACACACTTTGTTAATGCTCCACACCAGCAAACTGCCAAAACATCTTTAATACAGGTCTGCACTTCTGCTTATGATCAATCAAGGGTTGATGATTAGAAGCACCTGGCTGCAACAATTCCCAATCCTGTGGACGCAGTAGGTGGGTACTTGGTATTGCACACAATTTGAGCCAATGAATCCACCAGGGAAGAAAAAAACTGATGGCAAATCCTGGTTATTCAGTATATTCAGGTCATCAGCTGTCCTCATTAATTGAGATCATAGCATTGCTGAGCTTAGACCTGACCAACAGAAACAACTCCGCTCCCACAGGTTTGTACAGTAGGCACTAGGCATGAAGGGTGCATCACTTCATCTGCCTCTCTTCTTTCACTGATGCACCTGGACTCATCAAACCACATGGATTTGCAATTTTCCTCTGTCCATTCTTTATGCTCCCTAACAAACTGATGCCCTTTTTTCCTATTAGCCACGCAAATAAGTGGTTTTCTTACGTCTATGCAGCTGTTTAGTCCCAATCCATTGAGTTCTGTTCACATGTATAAGTGTCACGGTTGTGTAGTGGTTAGCACTGTAGTGGAAGGTTCCTGCAGGATTGAGGATTCCATTCCCAACTTGGGTCTATTTGCATGGTGTTTGCATGTTCTCCCTGTTCTTGGTGGGTTTACTCCGGTCTTCTCCCACAGTCCAAAGGCATGCAGGTTTATGTTAATTGGCATTCACAAATTGCCTGTAGTGTGTGTGTTTCTGTGTGCCCTGTCTTGCGCCCTAGATCTTAAGGCATCCAGGCTCCAAGCGTCCGGGACCCTGTACACAGGATAAGTGGTATAGTAGATAAATGAATACACATACAAGATACAGATAGATTACTATTTGTTTCCTGGATTGGTGTGCATGCATGCATATGTTCACATGTTTGTGTGTGTTTGTGTGTGTGTGTGTGTGTGTGTGTGTGTGTGTGTGTGTGTGTGTGTGTGTGTGTGTGTGTGAGATAGAAAGATTTGTTTTGTTTCTCCTAGCAGGAAATACCCCATAAAGGGAAGATGTTTTAGTGAAGAGTTTTGTTCTGTAGTTTCAAGATGTTTTGTTGCATACTCATATAACTTAGTGTTTCAGCCTGAATACACACCACAGCATGAAGAAAAAAGAATGATGTAAACTTGGCAAAATATCAAATCAGTGATGTGTGTGCACACTCCACTGCAGGCACGTGCACGCATTCAAAAATCTGGAATTACTTGTCGGTGCACGTTAAAATTTGCATATAGCAGCAGGAAATTTTACAGAAGAGCTGGGATGGTACCAAACGCACTATTCAAGAGCCCTTTGTTTTTTTTTTTATTGGAGTGATGCTCAGAGCCAGAAACTAAAAAATGAAAGTGAGATGTACTCTGTTTATGGGAACTCAGTTCACTTACTGTTGTGTAATGAAATCAAGACATGGTTTAAGATGCATTTTCAATACATTGAACAGATCAAAACAATAACTCATTTTACAGGACATACAGTGACTTGAGGGAGTTGTACTGAATATTAGCATGTAGTTAATCACAGGTAATCCTAAAATGTCCTTCTTGTTTGGAGAACTCTTTCATTCTGATGCCTGGCATAATGAGCACTCTCATGGTTTCTTCAAAGCACAGCTGGTTACATCTTATGCAGGAGAGACAAACAACTCCTACAGTGATGCACAAACAGTGATGAGACAAAAACTGTCCATTTCAGGGCTGTGATCTTAATGGCTTTATGAATAAATTAATAATTGAACATCTAGGATGGCTGCATGCATGAGGACTCTAGTTATATTTATGCTGGTCATTTAACTCAAGCATGCCCTTATTGGTTTGTCCCATCGGTAGGAGATGAGTGAAGATCCCTTAACCCTATATGCTCTGCCTGAGAAATGCTTTACGAGGGCATTCAAAGGGATTTTCATGTATTATTTGAATACTATTTTTTTTTCATTTATTATTTTCCCCTTCATTTTAGTATGTTCACATTATCTATAAATGCTTAATAACCCTTAAGCTAAAAAAAATGCTTTAAATCATTAACTCATAATAAATTGATCCCAATATACATTTAATATTCTAAAGACGTTTGGTCACTCATTTTACTACCTCACAGAAACACACCAAATATTTCTTTTTAAAATTAAATTGTTAAATTATGAATAATAATACGTTTACACATAGCACACAGTATTTGAACTATGTACCCCTGTTGGTTTCTGGCATATACATATTAGAAGTTTTGTTTTCACAGGTTGCGTATTTTCATGTGAGGTAATCCCCCTGACACTTCCTGTTCACACTGAAGCTATTTTGCAAGTCGTCCACATAAATGGTAAGTTTCTTGAAAATTTCCTTGTTTCCTTCTTCCTGAAAATTATTCTTGTGAAAGGTTACAGTGCTGTACAGTACAGTATGTTGATGCTTTGGGGAGTTTGGATAGGAGAGGGGAAACAATGCTGTGATGACTGGACCCCTGAGCTGTTCTAAACTTTCTCAAATTCCATCCAAATTCCATATGACCCCGCCCCCCCCCCCTCCCACACACACACACAAACTTTTTGTTGTGAAGTGAAACTAAAAAGCTGTCTGAATAATAATAATAATAGTAATAATAATAATAATAATAATAATAATAATAATAATACTTTTTTTCTGTAAACATTTATTCAAGATCTGATACCAAAATGGTGCATATTACAAAGGAATTGTCAATTCATTCTAATAACTGTGAGCTATGATCACTATCACTAACAATCTGTATCGTTTTCACTGATCTACGGAAGCACGTGTAATCTAACTCTGGTAGCATGTGTTGATGCATGTTTTGGATACCTAAAACGTGAACAAGGATATTACCAAATCACTGCATGGGTGTAGTAAAACATAATGAACTTGTCAGCGACTTTCATAAATAATGCAATATTAAATACCATACGTACTATACATGTGTACAACTCAATTGATTTTACCTCTACAATCTTAACACAGATTTTTCCAATATTAGCAGTTTGTGGAAGTAGCTGGGAGAGGAAACAAACAAACAAACAAACAAACAAACAAACAAACAAACAAACAAAAATTCTAGATGAAGTTTGGGACAGAAAACAGAAGCCTTAGGGTTCAGGTTAAAAAAAAAGAAAAAGGAATATATTATTCTGGCTGTTGAAGCCACTTAAACAGGATTATATGAATAAAGCCACCAGTCTAAAGGGTTAAAAAAAAGAAAGACAGCAGTTCTCAGTTATCACCCTGAAGGATTTTAATGTATCTCAATAAAATTTAGCCACTGTTTTATTCATAGGATGATAAGTCAGCACCAAAGTTATACTCTCTGCAATAGCAGTGGATTATGTAGGGGTCAGTGTATTCATTCTTTTGATAGTATTACTGTATGTTCCATGGCACGATCTATGACTGTCTAAGGGAATCCACAGTTAAATGGCATAGCTTCTCACTTTTTAGAGAGAATCTTTTGATTTATTCTGCTGTATCAGCACTCGCTTGTGGTGGCATAGTGGTTAGCACTGTCGCCTTGCACCGCCAGGGTCCGGGTTCGATCCCCGGCCAGGCTTGATTCCCGTCTCTGTGTGCATGGAGTTTGCATGTTCTCCCTGTGCTTGGTGGGTTTCCTCCGGGTACTCTGGTTTCCTCCCACAGTCCAAAGATATGTAGTTGAGGCTAATTGGCGTTTCCAAATTGCCCATAGTGTGTGAATGAGTGAGTGTATGTGTGTGCCCTGCGATGGACTGGCATCCTGTCCAGGGTGTATGTACCCTGCCATGTGCCCCAAGTCTCCAGGCCCCCCGTGACCCTGAATACAGGATTAAGCGGTATAGAGGATGAGTGAGTGAGTGTATCAGCACTCCTCCTCTATCCAGCCCTGTTTATTAACATTATGCAGCTCAGCTATCCTGTCTAAACATATCCAATATGTGTAAAAAGTTGTGACATTCAGAAAAATATCTGTTCCACCAGACATATGCTCCATGTCAGCATCATGGGACTATACAGTAACTGTCCAACTTCTATTGCAGTGGCATTTGAAACTTGCACTATTTGTGGCTCCCCTATCTTCTGCTGCAATAAGCCTTCATGGGCACTAAAGGTAGGTGCACCTCAAGTTCTCAAGTACCTTTAGTTATGTTCGTTTCCATGGACTCTCTTTTTCAGTCACATAAACTACATAGAACCTATAATGTGGGAAGAAGTTATTAAATATAATACCACTGCTCATACAGCATCAGCCCTGGTCCCACCATGTCCAATTCACCACCATTGTTTCAACCATAGACATTTTTACACGAATGCAAGTTAATCATATTCAATTCATAGGTGGTGGTGATGCAACTTACAGGATTCCAACTAAAGGCGCAGAACGGTACTCAGAGGGAAAATTTTGAGAAGATTGGAAGAAGATTGAGAGAGTGTGTGGAAATGCCAGATAAAAGTAGACAACGAGTTTGAGACACAGAACAAGACAAGACAAGATCAGTGATTGAAGCATTAGAGTTTTTCAAGAAAGGCTGAACTGGAAAATCATCTCTAAGAAGCCAGGAAGACGAGGGAGAATGAAACCTACAGTTGGCTGTAATGCAACCTATTGGATTCCAACCATAGTAAAACAACAAAGAAGAAGCAAAAGAAGAAGTCTAGTTTTATTTGTATAGCATGTTTATCAATGTACATTGCCATAAAGCAGCTTTTAAAAAATAGTGAATTTATGAAATTAGCTATAGAGAGAAAGTCAGAGACAATACAAGTCAAAGGAAATGCTGTCTGATCTTACATGAAGAAGACGCTTTGAGAACGAACCAATCCCATTATCTGCTACTTCCCAGATGAGGATAAATTCCACTATGAGCCAAAATGCATCATAATCTGGATGACACCAGATAATTGGATTGTAAGTAAGAGCAGCTAAAAGGCAAAATACAAGAAAGCTAATAAACATCCAGTGTCCTAATGTCCTTCTTACATGTACAGGGTGATGTAACCAGGGGTCATGGGGTATTTCAACATCAGATACTTTCCCTCAGGTGACCCTGCCTTGGTCGATCATGTCCAGGATTGTGTCCAGGCTACCCTACCTATGACTCTCCTCTCCTGATGCACAGACACTTTGAGGCAACTTTTGCTGTCTCAGTGGTCAATTTCACAGCCCATCACTTACAGTACTCGCCCCTGTAATACCCTGAATGTTGTACTACCCTGCATGTCCTGCATGTTATAGACCCTGCAGAGGGTAAGATTTGCCAGTTAACTTGGTATTTCTCAAATGTATTAAGCTGGTGTCTGTCATTTGGCCTTTTGTCTCAGCTTAAGACATTTGAGAAATACCAAGTTAACTGGTTAAGTTAATACCAACCTCCTGCATACAACTGCGTGTCATCAGCATAACTTCATCTCCGTCTTTCTGCTGCTCCCATTAGGGGTTGCCACAGCAGACCAATCGTCTTGATTTGTCTAACTCTGTCTCCAACATCTTCCTTCATCACTCCAACCTCCTGTATGTCCTCCCTCATCACATTCATAAACCGCCTCTTGGGCCTTCCTCTTTTCCTCCTGCCTGGAAGTTCCATCTCTAACGTTCACCTCTTGATCTACCCTCCTCTGCACATGTCCAAACCATCTTAATCTAGTCTGTAAACTTTCATTCTTTCTCATTTTATGTCACAGATCACACCTGCTACTCTTCTCTACCAATTTCACCCTGCCTGTGCACTCTTCTTTACTTCTCTACCACACTCCCCACGGCTTTGGACAGTTGACACTAAATTTTAAAATTCCTCTACCTTCCCCACCTCTACTCCTCTACTGCACCTTTCCCCCACCCTTTCTCTCATTTACACACATCTTGCTCTTACTGATCTTCATACACTTCTCTCTAGTGCATCCCTCCACCTCTCTAACTATGGAAATTAATGCCATGTTCAAGAATTATTTCACCCAGAGCTGGCATATAGAGCAAAAGAAGCAGAACCTTGCAGAACAACAAATGTTACATACTGTAGTATGCATAGAAAAGTCACCATTTACATCTAAAAACTAATAGCAATCAATCAAATATGACCTGAGCTAGGACCATTATTATTATTATTATTATTATTATTATTATTATTATTATAGTAGTAGTAGTAGTAGTAGTAGTAGTAGTAGTTGTAGTAGTAAAAATAATATGCTACATAATAAACAGATTTACATTTATGACATTTGCCAGACACCCTTATTCAGGACAACTTACATTTTAAAATCATTTTAAATCATCATACAGTGGAACCTTGGACTACGAGCATAATTCGTTCCAGAAGCAGGCTCATATTCCAAAACACTCATAAACCAAATCAAATCTTTCCATAAGAAATAATGAAAACTCTAATAATTCGTTCCACAGCCTGAAAAAATAAATACAGAAAAATAATTAATACAATATATAAAGTAAAAATAAAACAAATTAACCTGCACTTTAGCTTTAAAAAAAGTTAAAATAAATCCCAACAGTGTTTCTGTTTGTGCGAGCAGGTGCCGTGTATTTGTGTGTGTGTGTGTGTGTGTGTGTGTGTGTGTGTGTGTGTGAATTAGCCCCTTCCCTTGCCTCGTCTTACACAGTAAAACTCCTCCTCCCTCCCCCACAACAAACACACACAACGGAAACACTGTTTTAACGGGAAAAAAAGAAATCTCTCTAATGACACTCACGTGAGTGCAGACTAATGGAATCACTGCTGTAAAGTAAAAAACAGAACAAAACAAATGAACCAGCACCTTACCTTTGAAAAGAATCGTGACAGAGCAGTTTCTGTGTAGAGCAGAGTGTGTGTGTCTGCGTAAAGCTAGGGAGGGGGGTGTAAAGGCGAGAGAGTGTGTGTATGTGTCGGTGTGTGTGTGTTGGTGTCAAAAAACTCGGCACTTGTAAACCAAGACATGCTCGTTTTTCAAGTCAAAATTTATTAAAAATATTTGATCATCTTGTGGAACACTTGTAAACCGAGTTACTCGCAATCCGAGGTTCCACTGTATATCTGAGTAGTTGAAGGTTAAGGGCCTTGCTCAAAGGTTCAGCAGTGGTAACATGGTGGTGGATTTGGTTGAACCTGTGACCTTTCGATCAGGAGTCCAACCCCTTAATCAATAAGCTTAATTAATCAATAAGTCTCTATCCCAAGCCTGGATTAAATGGGAGGGTTGTGGCAAGAAGGTGCGTTCTGGCCTAAAACCTCTGCCAAGCTGGTACTGTATGTGCGGAACAAATAGTCTGCTGTTGGCGATCCCTTGCTGGGAGCACCCGAAATAACAACAACATACAGTATATTTAATAAAAAAAGTGTCACATCACAGACAACTTTTAATTTCATATCATCTATTTGACATTTTTATTATTCTAATGACATAATAACAACATTTAATCTGTCCAAAGAGTTCTGAAAAAGTCCCTTTGAATTCATTGTTATTAGAATAAAAATAAACCTGTGATTTGCTGCTGCACCACCATCAGAGCTGCTGTTAGCAACAATTAACAACACCATCTGACCAGAACTCAACAGCACTGTGGTATAAATACAAACGTCATCTAATATTAGCATTTACACTTTTTCTTCACAGTAAGCCAATAAAACACTCTGGAAACAAGTAAACTTATCCTGGTGCCTTTTTATGCCTTTTATTGTTATTTTATTGAGACCGAAGAGATGGAACATGGACGTGCGTAGAGTTTCTCTCCCTTCACTCCGGATATTTCCCCGAGTTGTACCATTTTCTTTCCAGCCCACACTTCACCATCCATCTCACCCAGTCTAATGGCAGTCCCATTATTAGTTCGATGATTATGCGTTGCAAGCCATTTAGCATGGGCAATGACTCATGTTCCATTTATTTGCTGCAGAACTCAGGTCAGTATTTTTCTTTCTGTTTTTTCCCCCCTTTAAAAGCAGTCAACAGTGGTGCTCATTGTGAGCAGCTTAATCGCATGATGTATTGTTGTTGTGCAAAATTAAATCTCCTAAGACTAATGTATTTAGTACCTTACAAATAATGCAGGCTTTATGATGCATTGTAATTTAACATTTGTTTGGTTAATGAGCAGCCTCCAGCTTGGCCAGCCATCCACGAGAACTTGCTGGACCATTAATTAAACTATTAGCCCTTGGTAATGAAAAGTGTGTGACACCGCCATGGTTTCTGATTGCTATGTGCGTGTACTCACACTTGTCAGAAGATGAGATCAAATTTGACTTTATACGAGACAATTTCATTATTATGAACAATATACTGACAGAATATATTCTACGAAAAACAACTTCACTTTTGTTATGTCTCCCCCCAGTAAGGAAAATGAAACAAGAACAATAGTGTGAAAAACTATTAAATAGCACATATATCATTAAGTAATTAGGTAACAGCAACAATAACAATAACAATGTTGAAGGTCAGCTGTTCTGGAACAGTTCTTTCAAGAACAGTATTGTGTCACATGCATTTGCAAAACCCATCAAGCACCGTGATGAAACTGGCTCTTCCCAGGAAAGCAAGACCAAAACTTACCTCTGCAGCAGAGGAGAAATTCATTTTGAGTTACATCTTCAGAAATCACCAATTAACAAACAGCACCTCACACTATAAGTTAATAACACGAATAAGTTGGCAAACAAAAGAGGTAATCTTTAAGTAATGATGTTTCCAATTTTAAGTAAATAGAACTCAAAAATCAGTTTTTGGATTTGTTGTACTTTGTCATATTAATCATTCTTTACTTGCATTATTGAGTAGCCTAACCCGTACTATTTAATAGCAATTATAATTTTTTTTAGTTCTTGCAAATCAAATAAATTGTTTATGATCTTTCGGCTGCTCCCAGCAACAGGGTCGCCACAGCAGACAATCCGACACGAGCTCGGCACAGGTTTTACACCAGACGCCCTTCCTGATGCAACCCTCCCATTTTATCTGGGCTTGAGTCCGGCACTTCATCCAGTTGTTGGGAATCGAACCCGGGCCTTTCACATGGCAGACAAAACACCTACCACTGAGCCACCAGTGCTCTATTGCCCTGATGGCGTCAGACACAAAATCACTAGTCTGAAAAGCTTTTAAGTTGGTGGAACTTTAAGATGGCAGTTACTGTTACTTAAGTACTCACAGTTACTTAAAATATGAAATTTGTTCAGCTAACTTGAAAAGTGTCATTTCTTCAAACTCATAAATACCATAAAGTTTTAACTACTCATCAAGGTCTATTAATTAAAACTTATTGTAATTATTTAAGTTAGCAGCACTCTTAGCAGTACTCAGTATGTTTAATTACTTTGAGCATTAGGGTTTACAGTGCAGATTAGAGCCGTTATGAAGCTTTACAGATCATAGATAGCAGAAACATCACAATATGAATTGTTCAAAGATTTTTGCACATTTTGGATAAACGCCTTCAGTATTGTTTTACAGTGTAGAAAAAATCAGGAATGACCATGGAGTTAGAAGGGGTGTCCAAACGTTTAACTGGTAGTATAGCTAAAAAAAAAGTTCACTGAGTTTTTTTTTTTTGAATATTCAATATCAGGTGCTAATCACACTCACACCCCACAGTCTACCTGTGAACGTTTTACAGATGTCTCTGCTGATTCTCCAAACCTTGTTTATTCTCTCTTAGTATCTGACCTGCATTTTGATCTTTGCTTAAAAATATTTTATTCAATTGATTTCATTTTATAGCAGCCTTTTAGCTTTAACACTATTGCATTCTTAATTCCGATTGGCCAAAATGTGTTGTGTTAATGTTTCTGTAGGAAACTTGTATGTCAGATTATGAGAAAGAATTGAAGCAGAACTCTTTCTTGCAGGTTAGATGCGGTTTGACTATGCAGGCTCCAGGAACAGTAAGTTCTGATACACCCAAAAAGAAAAAAAAAAAGAAAGAATACAATGTTCATTGAAAAGCTCTCATTACTTGTCATCTAATTAGAGTCTGTTAGAGAATTATGTTAATTATGTTTGCTTCCTCTCTGTCTGTCCTGCTCATAGATTGATACTATAGATAGATAGATAGATAGATAGATAGATAGATAGATAGATAGATAGATAGATAGATAGATAGATAGATTATTGATACCACAGGAAATTCTAGACATGCTGTAGATGAGAATAGTTTGTAGTTGTGATTGCGCATATAAGCATAGATATGAGAAATGCCCAAAGTTACTAAAACACTATAACATACATAAAAGTATAGTCATGAGTAGTATGACTTATAGTATAGTATAGTGTAGTAGAATAATATAATATAGACTATATAGTATAATATAGTATATAATATAGTATAGTATATAAATAAATTTAGAATTTAAATATTAAGTTTTGACTAACATATACTGTATATACTGAATATCGTAACTTGGTCTGCGAGTTTTTTGCAAGACAAGCAAAATTTTGTAATAAATTTTAACTTGATGAACTAGCGAGGTCTTGAAATACAAGTAGTAAGCAGGTTATTTGTCTGCCGAGCAGTCACGTGATCCACTCGATTGTGGGTAATAGTCTCCCATTGTCCATCAATTTTTATGCCTGTAGGTAAACTGCAGGAAATCCAGTACATGATTGACTTCAGGAGATAAGTCATTCGAACATCTTCATGATATGCAACATCAGTGGCACAAGCCTGTAACCACTGAGATTTTTAGGAATATTCTGTGGCTCAAGGTCACTGTGCGACTTAACAAACAAGAAACATTCCACTGAAACTGGTCAGGTTTATGTTTAGGTTTATGTTTTTTAGCATAAAATAAAATATGCTAAGTTATATAATGGCACTTACAAGAAGGTCATCAGTATAAATAGATCAGATAGTTTTCAGTCATATTTTCACAATATTACAAAATGCTTAATTTTTGTTTAATTAACTTTTAGAGGAAAACAATAAAAGGTTGATGAGAGTCACCATTATGTCTGCCACTGCACAAGTAATAAAATTTTTTGTTTATAGGATGTAGTTAATGGTTAAGGCAATGGCCTACTGATTAGTAGTGAACCCCACGACTGCCAAGTTGCTGCTGTTGGCCCCTCAACAAAATGTAAGTTGCTCTGTAGAAATGTGTGATGTATCATATGGTAATATATAAATATATTAAATGTATGACATGCTTATTTCATGTAGAATGTAAGATTGCTATCCACCAGGGCACATGCTTGTACAGGAAAATAAATGGTAACCATCACTTCACTTCATGTCAGGCTGCATCACACCACTCCATTGTTATTTTTTCCCCTTTTAATTTCATTGCTAACATATTCAATTATATTTCCAGTGTTAGGTTGTTTGCTCTTAAATGTATTGTAAGTTCTGTATACATCTCAGGATTGACCAAAGAGTCAATTTTCTACACTTTAGCAAGACCATTAATGCTCAGGTGCTCATAGACAGCATCCATCTCATGTCACTTTAAATTTAAACAAATGCATGTACTGTATTATAATATTATATTAATGCCTACATAAGACCTGCATCAGTTTATAGGTTTTGTTGTTGCTGCTGTGGTTGTACTGTATGTTACTCAATTCTCTGAACAGCAGAGGGAGACAATGACATACAGAAATGGACGAGAATTGTCATTCCTTCTTTGCTCCAGCCCCCCCCCCCCCCCCCCCTCTTGTGGCTTTAAATTTATAATTCGTTTTGTATGAAATCCCTCTATATGCAAAGCCTGTTTCAGTAAATAGTTTTTTCTTACAATTTTGGATCCAGTAAAGCATTATTTGACACAAAATGAAAATCCTGTGTACTTTAAAAATGGTCAAACCATCATTAGTATGTTTTTGTCTATGAATTATTCAAATAAATAAATAAATAAATAAATAAATAAAACACAAATCTTTATTTATACTCACTCTTCGTTTGTAATCGTGTTGTTTCGCTGTAGGATGCATATTACCAGGACCAGCATGATTAGGCAATTAGAATAAATGAAATATTACTCACTATTAAATTAATAAACCTTGAAATATTGTAATTAAGTTTTTGTATGTATTTTTAACAGATGGTAATGAGGAGGTTCTGTGATTAGGACCTGTGAGCATACGAAATGAAAGTTATCATAATTTCAAATGAGTGTAAATGAGGTGAAAACCAACTCAGCCTGGCGTGACTTAAAACTGGCTTCATGCCTCATTTAAACCATGCCAAATAATAGAGGAGTCCATGGAAATCAGACTTAAGAAAAGATCAGAGTTGCTGTAAGTGGGGGAAAGAGAGAGAGAGAGAGAGAGAGAGAGAGAGAGAGAGAGAGAGAGAGAGAGAGAGAGAGAGCACAGTGTGGTGGGCGACCATCCACTATACACCGTCCAAAGGCTGGAATGCAAGACAATTTGCAAGTGAATTTAAATTAGCTGGGTTAAGGAGTTGAGAAGTTGAGGAGTTGAGCCGGCCTCCGCTATACAGGACCAAACCTTCTGGAAATCCCAAACCTGAACATGAATATAAAAGACTAGAAATACACTCTTAAATATATATATACATTGCAAATGTATATGCACATACATCTTTCATTGTTTATTCAGGGTGAATAGCAATATTTTTCTTTAAAAAAAAAATCAACTTATGAGTGCCTGTACAGAATGGCTTATGAGTCACTCAATAGTTAAGGCTGAAATTCACTTGAACTGTCTTGCGCCAACAATGTCTTTAAGGTCTTTAACTTAAAGACCTTTCCCATTATATTAAATGTTCAACCTCATTGCACTCAGACATACAAGAGACTGATATATGGAATACAATCGCTAAAACTTTCCTTTCTAATTTTCATCTAAAAATTATTACATTAAATTTAAAAACATTTCTGCAGGTTTACCCATAGCATAAATACCCACTGCTACAGAACTGGACATCTTTCATGGAAAATTAACTATTAAATGCTTTATAAATTGTGATAATGTAGGATAAATGCTTGGGTCCATATCACTATGAAGTGGCTTTGCGAGCTTAAAATTTCCAAAAGAATTTCCTACTTTATATTGACTTTATTAAGTGGACCTTAGAAATCCATATTGGCCCAGCTCCAACACTTTTTTTATAAATACAGTAAACTGCATGCGGACAATATATTAGCCAATCGCAAAATATGTCCACCCTTTCATCGACAAATTCAAAGAAGAGTAAATACATTTTCATCACATAGCAATTATAAAATGTATATTATAAGGAATATATATTGTCTCGTTCTCAACAATATATTTTAATTAGTGAGATAAGTCTGAAGATAATACAATCAATCCAAAATGTGGCAAAAACTATGCACACGTGTCATCGATCCTTCTGTGACAGGGTGGACGGGGTTGACATTTTATTTTGCTAACATTTAATGACCACATGGTAGACCACAAGTTAGTAAAGCGATTCACTGTTGAAGATGAAGAAAAATGACAGGGTGGACATAAATTTGAAGTTCATGTACAAAAATGTGTATTATTATTATTATTATTATTATTATTATTATTATTATTATTATTATTATTATTATAATAATTAGTGTAAGTAAGATTAAAAACATCAAATAGCTTGTTTTTAATTAAATATTTTATTAAAAACAATAATTAAATATATTCTAATTTTGTGTTATTTGTGCATCTAAATCTTTTGTATTTATAGTATAATATCAGAATGTCAATATTTTGCAATATATTCATGATGGCTGGGTGATTCTGATGAGGCATTTTATAATGATATTGACCTGCATAAAACTTTGCAACACAAACTACAGAGTATAGTAAAACACTAGAAATACACTATAAAAAAATAAAAAAGTATAAAAAATAATGCAATAAATTAACATTTATTTAGTCTTAATTCTCCATTTTATATTTGTAAGTAAAAACAAAAAACAAAATCACAAACTCTAACTCATAATTGTGTTTGCCTTGTTACATTAAAACACTGTTAGGGTAAATTTACCATTATGTTCAGTAGAGCATCACTTTATTGTGGATAATCTAACTTACATCGTTTCTAAGGGACGCTGTGCACTTGCACAAAGTTTGACATGTAATTATGCCATGCTGACACATTTTGATAACAAAAGTGTTCAGATATTCCGATTGTGCATTTTGTCTTGCCCCATTTAGACCACGTCATTAGAGAGTTCGCTATTGAAATGCTTCAACTTAACACAAGCAAATGTCTCAAGGTAGTTTGGAGTTGCCAGGTATACCATTTCCAGACTATGGAAGAAATTCCAAACTGGTTCCACTGGTTCCTCTGCTGATCGTCTTAGGTCTGAAAGTCCAAGATTGACAACACCAAGACAAGACTAATTTCATGGTGTCATTCGGGAAATCGTACAAAAACACTACTGTTGCTGGCATTTCAGGATTATGCACAATAAGTTGTTGAACTACAGTATTTAAGGGCATTTGACTGTAGCTGGACTTGTTGGAAATACAAGGGAACCATAACATAGGCCAATGATATCCATGTCATTGTCAACATTGTTTGAATTATTTTTAATTTCTGCTGCTGATAGGCTAGGAGATTATTTTATAAAATCAAAATTTCTGACTTATTTAACATTTTCTAAGAAATGTATATGTGCAATGTTTCTTTTGTCCATGACTATAGGACTATAGTATATCTTAGCAAACAGAAACATCTTTTTGTTCCAGTGTCTTGCTTGAACATTTGGTTTGGCCCAAGTAAAAACTTGTGTATTGTGCATTTGAACAAATAAAATAAAAAAGTCTATTCATATTTGAAATATGGTAATTACATTTTGAAATATCTATATTTTATACAGTATAAACTTGCACTTTCAACTCCACTATTAACTGTTTATAACTGTTATAAACTGTATAAACTAGAAATGTAAATAAAAATAGGCCAGGTTTTCTTTATATGCTGAAAAATAAAACATTTCAATGTGGAATGTTTCCCTTGACAATTTTTGGACCCAAGTTTCATCTATTATCAGGCTATTACTTTCATCCATTACGTTTGATTCAAATATTCTTTGAAATCTCTTCCAATAATTTAGTAACACCAGAAATAAAAGCGTTAGCTCAGCACGATAAACGCTACTTTGGAGCCCAAAGGGCTGAAATTTGTTTGCTGTTTAGATGAGCATAATTTGAAACGCATTATCTCTCAGTAACATGTGGGCAGAAGTTTAAAGCGGTGTTGTTACGCTGAAAATCAGCACAGCTTGAAACAATGAAGCGAAACTTGAATGTTTTATAATTATGGCTAAACTTGCAGGCTGGAGTTACACCAGAGACCTGCAGACGAAAGACTGCGTAAAACAGAGAGAGAGAGAGAGAGAGAGAGAGAGAGAGAGAGACTTTCCTCCACATGGCACTTCTACAACACAGCCGGCCTGCTTAATGGCCTGTGAGATTCTCCCCATTTAGCCTCAGCAGAAAATAAAAGACGTCCGGTTGGTGCTCAGGAAAAAATGGCTAGCTTCAGTTAAATCCCTGAGTGAATTGGAAATTAGAAAATTATAAGAACAGCAATCAATCATGAAATTCCTGTGCTGGAACGTGACTCTCCTGTATTTGGCTTGATGGGCTGCGACAGGGTGGGAGGAGGAATGTGGCTATCACTCATCAGAGACGCAATCTCCTGCATCATCTCCTGTCTCATTTAGTTAAGTACGGACAAACAGAGTCCTCCACCTCAACCTTATGAGCTACTTGCTAGTTCTTTAGATTGAGGTGAGAACCATGGGTGAAAATAGGCCAGTACTGTCCAGTACTGTGTACCAGTATACGCTTCAATGGTGGTCCACGGTACTGAAAAGAAATGAGTGCAGCTGCCTGCCAAGACCTACATTAAAAACCAGTCACAGAAGCACTTTCAGCAAGAAAAAAACACACATCTGGTAACGTTATGTCATCTTAAACAAAATTTTGGAGCGAGAGATTGTACACCTTACATACGGTACTGTACTATCTTTCCATTTCCCTCTGTTTTGGATTCAACCCCAGAAGTGTTAGCTAGCTCGATAGGAATACTGGAAGTGGGACATAATGAGAAGGTTTTGAGATTTAGACAACTGTTCACCACCTCGATGGTTTACTCTCACTCATTGTCTATACTGCTTTATCCATAATAAATTTCATTTAATCCATTTAATCATATTTTCTTTACACGGGGTTGCAGGGGTCCTAGCGCCTACACCAGGAAACGTAGGACACGAGGACTATGGACAATTTGGGCCTACCAATTAGCCTAATCTGCATGTCTTTGGTCTGTGGGAGGAAACTGCAGGACCTGGAGGAAACCCACCAAGCACAGGGAGAACATGCAATCCACCTCCATGCACACAGACCCGAGGTGGGAATCGAACCTAGAACCTGGAGGTGCAAGCTGACAGTGCTAACCACTACGCCACTTCATGGTTTATGCTGCAAATAAATACCTTATCAAGTGAAAAAAATCTTTTTAAATCTTCTAGGCATCCGTACAGCCGAGTCAATCTTTAAGCAATACCTAAGGACCTATCTGTTTCTTAGGTATTTGGGAAAAGCCAAATGCCTAAATGTAAATGTATTTTCATTAATTTATCATTAATTCATCAATTAACTGCCTGATCAGGGTCATGGTGATTTAAATCAGACTACTTTCAGGGTTATATTTGGGGAAACTAAAGTTGCACATCCTTCCTGTGTCCCTGTGGTTTCTTCAGTTGATAAAATGGTGCTGCATAAAAACTTACTCGACTATACTCAGATCTACTCAATTGATAATGAGCAAAATTTGAAATATCTTTTTTTTTTTTTTTTTTGCATCCCCAGTAATGCTGTTACAATCATCAGGTCTGTACAGCAACACAGCAATATCTAACGTTAGTTATTTCAGTCTTACAATAAAATCATAATGTTGTGCTAATGTACATCACATTTTAGTGTTCATTTCAATTAATGGATATGTATTTCTATTTTCACCATAAGTTGTTTACATATGAGAAATCATTACATATGACTTACGCCTTGTCAGTACATGTAGCTCATACCGATAAAATAACTTGTAGTTTAAACAGATACAGGCACGACTGTTGCTTACTGTATGTTTTACACACCTTTTATGTGTCACTAGTCATTTATTAATCAAATTAATGTGATATATGTATGGTTATCACATATACCTGTAAGGGTGGAATAGTAAATATTAAGTAATTACTGTAGATCAAGATGATTTGCGCTCCATTATAGAGATGCAGAGGAGCACACTCATTTGAATGCTAATAAACAATTGAAAAGCAATAAGTGTGTTTTTTCTTTTAATTAATTAATTAATTTATTATTTTTTTTTTTTTACAGCAGATGCCGTAGTGCTACTTGTACAGTAGCACTAATGTCTATGCTCGTGAATATGTACTGTGATTAAATGATGATGCAGAGCTCATAAAAAATGTTATTATATATTATTTGGGGGATTTACAGGTATTAAGTACATATGGTTACTTAACTACATTCACAATAAAATACCTAATTTATCAATTTTTATCTCGAACATCTAGTGCTCTGTGCAAACCTCGAAAGTTTCTTCAGCACTTACTGATTGTACACTATATATTGTTTAGCATCCAAACACTAACCCTCATTCACTCACACAATCACTCCTCGTATATACAGTAATGCTTTATTCTTGTATACAAGGTAGCGGGGTCGATCCCTGCAGACTTAGGGCACGAGACTGTCCGTATATACACACTCATACACTGCAGATCATTTGGGAACGACAATTAGACTAATCTGCATGGATTTGGACTGTGGAAGGAAACAGGAGTTCCTGGCCGCCACCAAGCCCGAGAGAGAACATGTCAACTCCATGTAACGAGGCGGGAATCGAACCTCAACTTTGGAGGTGGAAGGGGACAATGCTAACCACTACGCTACTGTGCCACCTAGCATCCAAACGAGTACATCAATATAGAACAGACTATCAGGATCATTACTGCACATGACTATCTCATGCTATGCAATTAGAAAGTAATTAGTTCTACAGCACACAGTATAAAAATATGAATATAGAATGTGGACTGCATTGTTTTGCTTGTGAATGAGCACTCCACGTCAAACAAGTTTTAGTATACTGCGGTATGTCATACTCATATCAAGACTCATAGAAAATGGTTTATAATGTGCTTATAAAATGAGGCGTCTTTTTAAATTATCTTTTTGTTTTAATCCAGTTTAATTCTATTTTAGAAAAAAAAATGTGTTGAGCTAAGTTTAGAGAATTAGCTACCACTACCTACTGTAGCTGGATTGACCTACTGTAAGTAGCCTGTTTTCTTTGCTAATGCAAGAGTACATCAGCAAGTCAAATTCTAGCTAGTGGCAAATGTTGCAAAAGGACTGAATCATGAATTTTAGGCTAAATGATCATTCGTCATTTTTTTTCGTGATTTTATATTCTTTTTTAACACTTTTGTCAAAATTGTAAACTGTTTACTGCTGCTCTTCCCACTACCTCAATTCATCCTTCATCAAAAAAGTACTGTTATGTCTTACATTGTTGTGTCTGTCATGTACCACTTTGTTTGCACATTTGCACGTGCACTTTGTCTATTTTTGTATTTTTGTATAGATATTGATAGTTCTTCTTTTAGAGTAACTTAAAAATGTAAAATTTATGTTGTACATTTACGTTGTTACATGTATGTAGCACCCTGGTCCTGGAGGAACGTTGTTTCGTTTCACTGTGTACTAACTGTATATGGTTGGAATGACAATAAAAGCCTACTTGACTTGACTTGACTTGACTTTTATACTTGGAAAAACTATATCTTTTTTACTTTCACCTCTGCACATTTCTGCCTGTATAATCCAACTTTCAACTGAGTAAGTTTTTGAGACATACTATACTTTCATCTCAGAATCATTTCAAAGTAATTTATTCATTCTTGTGTTATAATTCACACCGGTGCACAGTGCTACAGTATGTTGTGCTCAGAACATTTTGTATTTGTAGGAAGTGGGCATTACTCAATAACACCTGAGATCATTAAAATATACATTAAATGTATACATTAAACAGTATACAATAAATGTCATAGTATGTGTAATTCAAAAAGAACTTTAAATTAAATTTACACTAACTTCTGTTCTTAGATGTTGAAAATTCCAGAGTGACAATTTACCCATCGATGTGACAAATTGTCAGACACCTGCTACATAACGTTTTACACCTCCTTTTTCAAATTAGATGGGATGATATAATACGGATTATGTGACTAAATGTTTTATATAAATATAAAACCATTATTTTTATACATGTCCAATAAATGCAAAAGATATTTTTGAGGTGTGACAACATGCCCTACAAGAAATAAATTCTATAAGAAAATCAAGGAATAAAAGATATACAAACTATAAAACTACAAACACATTAATATTATTTAACAATGCCTTATTATTATTATTATTATTATTATTATTATTATTATTATTATTATTATTATTATGTATTTATATTTTATTATACTTTTATTTATATACATGTAGCATTTTAGACAATGCTCACGGTTGCAAAAGAAATCAAAAATTTCATGTATGGATGCCTTCCAACAGACAACAATAGAGATAATAATATATGACAAAAATGACAGGAATAAACATATATGTATATTGGATAAATATATTTGATAAACATTTACTAAATATTTATGTATATTGGATAAATACAGTATATAACATGTATATTAAATAAACCTATTTATATTAGATAAAGCAATCACGAGTGTTATTTAATCTATGATTATTATTATAGATATACAATAAAACTATTTAAATACTATGCACATTGTGCACATTATAAAATTTAGTTATGAAAACATATCAAACTTACTTAGCTTACTTTATTTTGCATTATGAACCATCAAAAAAATAATCTTTTTTAAGTTATCTTTTGTAATCATAAGTCTCCATAATACTTTATATTACCAGGTTTTTTTGCAAATATAAAAATGATCTCAGGACCTATTATTATTATAACCTACAAGATTACAAGTAACTATGAATGCATTAATACATTCATCTTAAAATGAGGGCGAAAAAATCATGAAGCACATTTGTGACATGATTTTTTTTGACAGTTTTAGCATTTTGACATTCAGCATTTTGACATAATCATAATCAATCAAAATAATCACCAGGGATACCATACACTGGATACTTTACACAGGCTATTTCAAATTCAAATACAGATTTTTACTTGTCACATACACAGCCATCTACAGTATGATATGCAGTAAAGCGATTACACGACAGTGTCAGTGACCTAGAATAGAAAAAAAAAAAACATCACTACAACGAAAATATTGCACTAGATTAAAGATACAATAATTAAGACACAGACCACACAATATTTATAATACATGTGTAAGAATGTATGTTAAAATGAAGAGAAAAAAAATGTGTTGTATAAAATAAACAACACAATTATTGTAAATAATTAA